>JBBBDQ010025533.1:0-35704 GCA_037127315.1 Ascarosepion bandense
TTAATTTCTAAACATTTGATCACTTACTGTAAAGGATACTAAAAATGAGGTTTAAATAATGTTATTTTATATGTTTAAAATTGTTATGTGTTATGAATATAATGTTTTCGAATTTAATGTTTTCACAAGTGAATATAATAACGAAATAATGGCTGACCGCTCGTTTAAGAATATGTTAGGGTGGCTGTTATTCCTTTTGTAGACGCCTGCATAGGCATATTTGTATTTGTTCATTAATGGAGATAGAAGGGTCAGGGTTAGTTTTACAGAGTGCTAAGATGTCAGGTGAGATTACCTGGAGGAAGCATTCAATGCTGCAAAAGTTAATACGTATACCTCGTATGTTCGCGAAGGAGATGTTGAAGGGTTTAGGTGTTTTTGAGTTAGCTGGTTTAGTTTTGCTATTTTGATTGTATGTAGTCATAGTTAGAGAATTTTATTAAGAGAGAGGCCTAGAGTAGTATCAGTCGGTCGCTGTATGCAACATGTGTAAGAGGGAAACTCTCAAGACACTACGCAAGTGTTCGGGTTCCTAATTGCCGGTCGGAAGCAACAACCAGGAAACTGCCAACCCGATAACCTCAGAATAAAGAGACGTTGCCACCATCCACAAGCATTGCAAAAAGCTTGTGGCAGCATTACCACTAGAGCCAGAGAAGAGGAAAGAAACCGGGAAAAAAGAAACAAGACATGCACCTCTACTCTTGTTCAAAAGAAAGAGAACTGTGAACCGGGCGATAGTAGGTCCATCTACTTCAATTTAAAAATAAAAATTACTAAGTTTTAGTGTAAGATAAAAAAAGCCTTCAAAGCCAATATACGGGTTTACAATATACTTCCCTTACAAGTTTAAAGAAAATGTAAAATAATTAAAATAAGCCTTTGATACCACAAAAAGTGCGGACTCAATTCTTAACTAGAAGGAACCATATATTTTTTTAAAATATAACCACTGCTCTATGCAATAAAACAAAAAACAATGTAAAGTAAAAATAAATTTCCAAAATTAACCTAGCAAAAAATACAAAAAACAAAACAAAAATTATTAAACAAACTTACCAGCCATCCAAAACCGTGACACTTTAAAGACATCGTCGTGAATCCATTTCACCTCCTTTTTGTTACGAGTAAAGTAGTTGACTGACAGGTTACCATAGCGCATGTCTGAGAGAGAGAGAGGGGGGAGGAGGAAAGAGTGACAGGGAAGGAAAGGGAGAGTCACAGAGTCGGAGAAAACTACGTTTAATCAGGAATTTAACTTTCTGTTACTTCGAAGGAACTAAAGAAGACAACCGTTTTCAATCAGGAGAATCCTTCAAAAGACAATATACGGGTTTTCCAGTACCTTTCCTTACAAGTTTAAAGTATAGATAAAAAAAAAAAAAAAAATAAGCCTTTGTTACCCGCAAAAAACGCCCACTCAGTTCTTTACTAGAAGGAATAAATTTCTTTTTAAATGTAACCAGTGCTATATGTAAAATAAAAAATAAAAACTGTGATAATCCCATGCGAATTAGTATGGCCAAGCGTCAGTTATAATCAGTCGGGTTTTCTATATAAACGCGTAGTTATGCTGAAAAAGTGAGCCAGACCACAACCGTGGAAGCGTACGGCTGAGTAAGATCGGGTTTCTCCGATGGAGTGGGGTTACTGACAACTCTGACCAAACAACCTCCTAACCGAAGATGTCTTTGTATGAAAAAGGGGAGTAAAATATATTTTATTTATATTTGGGCCTGGTCCTATTGTTTCAGACGGAGGCTTTTGTTGCAGATCGTATTTGTTTTTGTTGACGGTGAAGACGAAAGGAAGAAGAAGAAGAAGAAGAAGAAGAAGATTTTGAAATAATTATGTGAAACTGATTTTTGTGAAGAAGTCGGATTGAGTTGTTCCCGACGAAGTGATTTATGATTCGAAAACATTAATCGTCACCCCGAATTTGTTGCGGATTTTTCAAATTTAATAGTTCCCCAAAAACTTTGAGAAGCATTGTCGTCGTAGCGGTCGCACTGAAAAACCGCCGAGTACATGAAGCTTAATGTTTGTCACCAGCCCAACAACATCGGAATTGCATCATCCGTCGTCTGCGTTACCTTCACAAATATACGAGGTATTCGCAGTAACTTTAATAGTGTAGAATCTTTCCTTCTAACTAACTCACCCGATATCTTAGCTATATGTGAGACTAACCTTGACCCTTCTATCCCCTCTTCAGAGCTGTTCGTTCCTGGTTACCTTCCACTCTTCAGGAAGGACTCCAATGTCCATATGCATGGGCTTGGTGTATATGTCAGCGAACAACTCCCCCTAGCCAGGGTCACATCTCCTGTCGAAGACTGTGCCTCTGAAGTCTCCTCTTGAGTTAAGGCTGGCATCGATGCTTTTATCCCTGCCAGAAAATTCCAACTAAAACCAAATTCGTCCCCCTGGTTCTCACCCGCTTGCTCGGCCGCTATTGCCCACCGGAACCATTTCTTCCGGCTCTATCGAAGCTGCTCGTCGAACCAAAACAGGCGCCTTTTCACCTCAGCACGGAACAAGTGTAAAAAAGTACTGAACGAAGCCAAGAGGGCGTTTGCTACCAGAATTAGGTAACGCATAGCATCCTCTAAGTTTGGCTCCAAAGATTACTGGCGTCTCTGCAAAAGCGTGCTCAACAGGAACAAGACTTCAATACCCCCACTAATCAATAAATTTGAAGTTCTCACCTCCACAGCCAACAAGGATGAATGCTTTGCCCGTAGATTCTCAACCAATTCGACACTGGACTCGTTAGGAATACCTACACCAGACTTCCCACCCAGAACTAAGGCTCAACTAAATAACGTCCACATTACACCCTCGCTGGTCGCCAAGATAATTGCGCAACTTGACCCACACAAAGCGAACGGCGGTGACGGAATCCCAGTCATAGTACTGAAGAAATGTGCCCCAGAACTCTCCTCTGTCCTCTCTAAACTCTATAACCTCTGCCTATCTGCTTCCTGCTTTCCTGCCTGTTGGAAGTCCTCCTGCGTAGTACCTATATTTAAGAATTCTGGCGAACCCTCAGACCCCGCCAATTACCGTCCTATTAGTCTCCTTCCAATCTTTGGCAAAGTTTTCGAAGCCATTATCAACGCCGAGGTGATTCAGCATCTTATGGCCAACGGGCTTCTCTCTGACAAACAGTATGGGTTTCGCTTCACCAGGTCTACTGCTGATATGCTAACGACCATTACCGAGTACATATACCAGGCACTTGACAAGAATGGTGAAGCCCGAACCGTTGTCTTGGATATATCCAAAGCATTCGACAGGGTCTGGCATGCTGGCCTCTTGTGCAAACTGCGGAGCTATGGGATAACTGGACATCTGTTTGACCTCATCCAGTCTTTCCTCTCTAACCGCACATTGAAGGTGGTATTAAATGGGCATGCCTCCCAAAACTACCAGATGAACGCGGGCGTCCCTCAAGGTTATATCCTAGGTCCCACGCTCTTTCTGATCTACATTAATGATCTCCCCGACACCATTAGATCCCAAGTTGGCATGTATGCCGACGACACAACAATCTACTCCCGCATCGATCAGAAACCAGGTCTGGACGACAAAGTGAACCTCGCTGCCGTACTTGAAAGGGACCTCCAATCCGTAGTGGCCTGGGGTAGGAAATGGTTGGTTTTATTTATTTGTAAAATACAAATTGTGGCTCAAGGCCGAAAGGTGGGAGGGGGAAGAAAAAATCGGGTTGGTCTTCAGTACTCTATCCTATACCTAGCTAATCAGAATCACGACCCATACATGCGTTACAATGGTTCTCATTCACCATAAGAATTTGTCCATCACCACTCTTACTTATCATGCACCAAAATGTCGCAAAATAACATACCGAGGACCTACAAAAACGCCCCAAGTGTGTATATAAAAATTTGTGAATATTTACAATAGTTTGCAAAAATAACTTTAAAAATTTTTTTCATGCAATGAAATGTCATGATGGGCAGGGGTATGAAGAAAACAAAAAGTTCCCAAAACATAAAACAATTCAAATAAATACATATACATCATGTTAGTAAGACCCAAACACACCCTCAAAAATAAAGAGGCCGCTGTATTCTGCCTTGAAGGACAAAATCAAGGAGCTCTCTTCCTAAAGGGGGACTGGAGAGGCTGGGCAAAAAAAAATAAGTTGGACTGGAGAATATAAGACTGACCCAGCCGAGAATCAAAAAAAGGGGACAAAAATAACAGTGGACAATGGGAATCTCGAACTGGATCATAACAAAAGCAATGGAGCCGGGAACAGGCTAGGACAAACATATGCACTCACATTAACTAGGTACACAAAAGAACTTCTTACCTAAACCACGGGAGGGGTTCCAACGGAATCCACCCCGATGCGCCTAGCAGATCTAGAAGAGAAAATCAAGGCTAGCCCCGGTCACGCGAACCAGGCTCGCTGCATTTATCCACCTTTCACCGAAGTCTGTCGGGTGCAGTCGTTTCCGTTCAGTTCTAATCTTCATTTTGAGCTGGTGCTCAAAATATCGGATTAGATCCTGATCCGAAAGACGGCCTCCCCGCAAGACTTCCTCCAGACGTGTCATCCAAATCACCATTCTAGCCGTGGCCAGTAGCGACAGAAACACCATCCGTTTCACTCCAGAGTACGGGGGCGACACATTGTCCACAGCGTATGCGCGATCAATGAGCACGAGCTCCCGCGGCGCGATACGAGCAGTCAACTCGCCGACACGCTCCCACAACGGGCGAACGCGCGAACAATGGAAGAAGGCGTGCGCAGACGTCTCCTTGATTCCAAGGTCGCAACGTTCACAATCTGGCAAATCCGCCAGGCCCATTGCGAAACGCCTGTCATTGAGCGACAAGCCATTCCGAGCCAATCGCCAGGTGAGAGAGAACTCAGAGTTGCTGAGCCAATCCGCACCCGGCGCGCAAGACCAATGAGAGCGGTACTCCACTCTCGACATGCCGAGCTTACTGCACAGCTTATCCTTCACGGCACCCTCCACTAATCCCCGATAGAAGATTTTCCTAGGCTGTGAAAGGTCACTGGACCGTGGAATGGCCTGTAAGGCCGCCAGACATTCGAGCAGGAATTTCGGTCGCACCCAAGGCCTGACGGTCAGCCAAAGGGTCGGGGGGTGATGGTAAGGCAAGGGAACATGTCCCTCACTACCCCCGCAAGCAACCGATCTTCCTCCAACGCGCGCCTGAGAAATGCCAACCTCGAAGCGAGCACGTGGCTCCTCAAGTGTGGCATTCCCAGACCCCCTTGACACGGACGGAGGCAACAGGCTCCTTTGCTGACCATGTGTTTGCGTCCTCTCCACAGGCAGGAGAATAGCAAACGCTCGAGCGCCTTCTCATGATCATCGCAAAGGGGAAGTACTGACAGTCGATAAAGGATCATGGGAAAGAGGTATGTGTTACACACCTCCGCCAAGCCCTTCACGGAGAGACCCCGTCGACGCCAAATCTTGACCGACGCGCCGACCTTTGCCAGTACTTCTGACCAGTTTTTCTCCAGCTGTAAGTCCGGACCGAACCAAACTCCGAGGATTTTGACCGGCCCGTCCGTCCAGCCGAAGGGCCCCGGGAGGGAAACACCCTTCCAAGCACCTAACCGCAAGCCGGATGACTTGTCGCAGTTAATTCTGGCCCCTGTCACCTTCTCGTACCGTACAAGCGCCTGTTGTACCGCCTCTATGTCCCTGCGGGAGGACACAAAGGTCGTTACGTCATCGGCGTACGCGGAAACCCTGGCTCGAGCTCCACCAGGGACGGCGATTCCACGTAGGACCGGACTGTGCGTCTCGTCCCTTAGCCGGCGAAGTAGCGGCTCCAACGCCAGGACGTAAAGGAGAGACGACAGTGGACAACCCTGTCGGACCGACCTAGACAGCGCGAAAGCGCCCGACAGCTTCCCGTTCACCTGCACCACAGCCTGGGGGAGCGATACAGGAGGCTAATCCAGCGGCTGAAGTCGGGTTTGAATCCGGCGGCCTGCAGGACAGCAGCCAGGTAGCCATGGTCAATCCTATCAAATGCCTTGGACTGATCCAAATTGATCAGCGCGGCCTCATCGTCGTCTTCTACACCCTCTACGATCGTGCGAATCAAGTGCAGGTTGCTCTGAATTGTTCTCCCCTTCACAGAACAAGTCTGATCCGGTTCCAACAGAGACTCGGCAACTAGCTGCAAGCGATTCGTCAGGATCTTGGCCAGAATCTTTAACTCTGTGTTTAGCAGAGTTATGGGCCTGTAATCGTCTAATTCCCTCCCAACCTTCTTGCCCTTTCTCAACAGCGTGATCACGCCCCTGGTGATCCGACCGGGGATGGACCCCTGCCGAAACCAGTGGTTGAACACGACAGCCAAGATCGGGACAAAAAGGTGCGACATCCTCAAGTACAATTCATAGGGCAAACCATCCAAACCTGGCGACTTGCCTCTGCCGACCTTCTTCAAGGCCAGCCACGTAGATTTCGTCCTCCGTAATCTCCCCTTCACAGCTAGCCGCTTCAGCCGGCAAAAGCCGGGGAAAGTCAGCCAAATAGCTGCGAAACTCCTCGTCGCGGAGACCAGGTTCCTTGGTAAAACGGTGTTCGAAATGCTGCCGGAAAGCCTCGCACATGTCGTCAGTGGACCTTAGGAGATGTCCCTCCGGGTCGCGCACCTCTCGAATGTACCGGTCGCCGGCGCGGCGAATTTCTTCCTTGCGCAGTTCCGCGCCCATGTTCACAGCTTCGGAAGACATCTTGCTTAACTTATGTCTAATTACCTGACCCATGTAGCGCTCGTTAGTCGGGCGCTGCAGGGCCTCCCTGGCTAAGGCTATCTCTAGGGGATCCCCACCAGCCTCCGCCCGGGCGAAATTAGCTCTAAGTGTCTTTGCCTTCGCAGCCTTATCTAGGTTGAGCCGTTGGCTGTATTGGGTGGCGAAAGACCTAATACTATCCTTAAGGCTAGCCCACCACTTACTCCCAATGACTCGCCCAATTAATGCCCGCTGAACTACTCTAGTCAGCTGGTCACGAAAGTCCCGCCTGTCCAGTAAGGACTGATTGAACTTCCAGTAACCAGCCATTCTAGGCCTAAATTCTAACGCCACCCGGGCACAAACGAGTTTGTGGTCCGAGTAGCCTAGCCAGTGGAACGTTGGACATTCTAAGAAGTCTATGTCGGCTTCTCTCACTAACATCCTATCCAGGTACGCTGATACCCGGGTAGAAGGCCAACTATGCGTCCACGTCCACATGCTCCCATCCGGATGATCGACCCGGTATCTATCGACGAGACCAAATTCGCCGATCAGATCGACCAGGCTGCGATCACCACTCCACCCGCTAGCGCCCCTCCCTCTATCCCATTTGGGGGTTAGGATGGCATTCCAGTCCCCAACTAAGATTAGCCGTGTTGGATTCACCATGAAGGGCTCCAACAGCCGAAAGAAAGAGACTCGCTCACCTTGAACGTTGGGCGCGTAAACCGCAATCAGCCGGAACGTCTTGCTTTTCACTGCAATATCGGCCACGATGAGCCGGCCCTCGGCACCGACATGGACAAGGTCGATCCTCGCGTCCAGGGTACGCTTGACCAGCAAAGAAACCCCTCTGGCATGCCGGCTCCCGTATGCTGAATAGACGACAAAGTCGTTGGACAGCACACACGAGTCGACTTCGCAAACAAAGTGAGTCTCTTGGATCGCGGCCACATCCACGCCGAAGGACAGGAGGTCACGAAGCAGGCGAGCCGCCTTACCCCGATCCCTCAAGCCCCTCGCATTCAAGCTGGCTATCTTGATAGACATCTAGTAGATCTGAAAAGAGAAAACACTTAAACACGAGCGCATACCGGGTAGAAATCATTGGGGGAAAGGACCCCGACGGACTGTCCAAGGGAACCAGTTCCTACGTCGGACGTAACCCGTCCGTCATGGACAATGCCGCCAACGTCCGTTGGGTATGTTAGTTTTACTACCCTATATAACGAGGGGTGGAGTAAAACTGGGAGTCGGCCTGCACAATTTTTTGCCATTTTTCGTAGTTCAGGAGTACCACTCCTCATCATGACGATGTTGGGATAGAGTTTTTCGGCAGCCTCCACGTGATCCCACACTTTTAGATTGCCCCCTGTAGTCCTGATGAGGGTAATTACCCCCGGGGCGTCGGGGAAGTTGAACGGGTCTTCGGACGACTTGCCGTTGACCTCTTTGAGCTTAAGGAGTGGCTTCAAAAGTGCACGCCTTTGTGCACTCCACTCCCTAGCTACGTCCTTTGAGTCTATTTTCATTAGGGCTTCGCCCCTCGGGAGAGTCTTTTTCTTTCTGGGCTGGGACGTTGTAGGAGAAGGGGTGGGAGTGGGGGAGAGAGTTTTCCTTGGTGTAAGTGGGGTCAGCTTGAAGACCGGGGACTGGGAAAAGGAAAGATGTTTGCTGATTTTTTTGAGGGGGGAAGACGGGAGGCTGCTTGCCTTTTTGGCATAAGTGTCTTTTGGCCTCTCCGGAGACCCGGGTAGCGAGACGGCTGCATGCGTCTTCCTGTCGCTGCTTCTGCTCCTCCGCTGCATTTTGATGCTGTGTTGCTGCTGCTGTTCTTCCTCCTCTCTGTTTCTTTTCAGGGAAGAGGCTCTTGGTTGTGCCGCTGAGCCGACCTCCATCCGCTCCTCCGTCGGGGGTTTTTTGGGTTTCGCCTGCAGGGCGTCCTGCTTGGTTGGCGAGGGTGTCGTCGCCTTCTTCCTGGGAGGAGCTGCCGACTCCTTTGGCTTGGGAGAGGGCGCAGGAGGGGACGCTGGCACTGCTGCTGCTTTGGCGGGTTGCTTTTCGGCCGACGGTTGGCTCTTGGGTTTGGTTCCTCTCTTGCCAACCGTCTTCCATTCTCCCTCCTTTTGCTCCGCCGGGCCGTTTTTTGGTTGTGCCGGTTTTTCCGGCTTTTCTGCTGTAGTAGCGGCGGCGGCGGTCGTCTGCGGAGGTTGGGTCTTGGGTGCCGGATTCTTGGTGGGGCACTCCCTGGCCACGTGGTTGGAGTCTCCGCAGACCCAGCAGAAGGGCTTCCTGCCCTCCACGACGACGTAGATCCTTCTCCCCCTGCAGTTGATGATGTTGGGGATTGTGGCCAACTTTTCGCGAGCGACCGTCGCCTGCAGGGTGAAGTCGCCAGTCAAAAAGCCCTGCTTCGAGGTGAGCGCCTTTACTTCCTCGACCCTGCCGTACTGAGTGAAAAAAACGCCGACATGGTCTGGTGAGATGTCCATGGGCACTCCGTGCAGGGTGATCTTGGTTCTGCGCGTGCCCATGTACTCAGTTTCCAGTATCAGGGTCTTGGTCTGCATGGTGGTGCCGGCCAGTTTTCTGGCCTCGTCGGCGGTGCTGAGCAGGACGTCCCACGTGGCGTAGCTGCGCCTAGCCACCATCTTGCCGTTGATTTTGAGGGCTTTGATGGCCTCCTCTATGGCGTCCCTGCTGACTCCGATGAGTTTGTGGCTTTTCAGGTCCTTGGTCAGCAGGGAGAGGATCCTGGGCTCGATCTCGCTCAGCGTTTCGGGTAACGGGAGGATTTCCGATCCCTCCACGTACTCTGCGTACTTGTCCTTGAGGGATTCGTAGTACGCAGCGCCCTTGAGTACTTTCTGGATGGTCCCCTCTTTCCATGCCATGTTGGTGGGTACCGCTGCTGCTGGTTTCTGCTGCACAACTTCCGCCGACGTGGAGGGAACTGGAGATACTGGTGCCGCCGGTAGTGCCGGTAGTCTTGGTAGTCCAGGTAATCCGGGTGCTTCGGGTGCTTCTTGTGCGGGGGGTGTTGGCGTGGCTGGCGGTAAGCGCCAGTCCCCCTCCGTGCCTCCCACCGACGCCATGGTGAGAGGAGTGTTGTTATCCGGCCCATCGGAGGCCATGCCTCCTACGTGGCCTTACACCGGACAACTGCTTCCCGGTGTTTCGCGTTCCGAAGAACACTACTTTTACGCTGGCCCGAGCAATAAACTCGGGCTGGAAAACAGTTGCCCAAGACACAAAGCAATGGCAAATATCACTGCGGAACAAATGCTACGCTTTGAGCTTCTTATTACAAAAAAACAACACAAAATCCCGGGTAGGAAATGGTTGGTTTTATTTATTTGTAAAATACAAATTGTGGCTCAAGGCCGAAAGGTGGGAGGGGGAAGAAAAAATCGGGTTGGTCTTCAGTACTCTATCCTATACCTAGCTAATCAGAATCACGACCCATACATGCGTTACAATGGTTCTCATTCACCATAAGAATTTGTCCATCACCACTCTTACTTATCATGCACCAAAATGTCGCAAAATAACATACCGAGGACCTACAAAAACGCCCCAAGTGTGTATATAAAAATTTGTGAATATTTACAATAGTTTGCAAAAATAACTTTAAAAATTTTTTTCATGAAATGAAATGTCATGATGGGCAGGGGTATGAAGAAAACAAAAAGTTCCCAAAACATAAAACAATTCAAATAAATACATATACATGATGTTAGTAAGACCCAAACACACCCTCAAAAATAAAGAGGCCGCTGTATTCTGCCTTGAAGGACAAAATCAAGGAGCTCTCTTCCTAAAGGGGGACTGGAGAGGCTGGGCAAAAAAAATAAGTTGGACTGGAGAATATAAGACTGACCCAGCCGAGAATCAAAAAAAGGGGACAAAAATAACAGTGGACAATGGGAATCTCGAACTGGATCATAACAAAAGCAATGGAGCCGGGAACAGGCTAGGACAAACACATGCACTCACATTAACTAGGTACACAAAAGAACTTCTTACCTAAACCACGGGAGGGG
The DNA here is from genome assembly GCA_037127315.1 of Ascarosepion bandense. Classification (NCBI taxonomy): domain Eukaryota; kingdom Metazoa; phylum Mollusca; class Cephalopoda; order Sepiida; family Sepiidae; genus Ascarosepion; species Ascarosepion bandense. The sequence continues at coordinate 10,810 of JBBBDQ010025533.1, forward strand.
TTCCAACGGAATCCACCCCGATGCGCCTAGCAGATCTAGAAGAGAAAATCAAGGCTAGCCCCGGTCACGCGAACCAGGCTCGCTGCATTTATCCACCTTTCACCGAAGTCTGTCGGGTGCAGTCGTTTCCGTTCAGTTCTAATCTTCATTTTGAGCTGGTGCTCAAAATATCGGATTAGATCCTGATCCGAAAGACGGCCTCCCCGCAAGACTTCCTCCAGACGCGTCATCCAAATCACCATTCTAGCCGTGGCCAGTAGCGACAGAAACACCATCCGTTTCAGTCCAGAGTACGGGGGCGACACATTGTCCACAGCGTATGCGCGATCAATGAGCACGAGCTCCCGCGGCGCGATACGAGCAGTCAACTCGCCGACACGCTCCCACAACGGGCGAACGCGCGAACAATGGAAGAAGGCGTGCGCAGACGTCTCCTTGATTCCAAGGTTGCAACGTTCACAATCTGGCAAATCCGCCAGGCCCATTGCGAAACGCCTGTCATTGAGCGACAAGCCATTCCGAGCCAATCGCCAGGTGAGAGAGAACTCAGAGTTGCTGAGCCAATCCGCACCCGGCGCCCAAGACCAATGAGAGCGGTACTCCACTCTCGACATGCCGAGCTTACTGCACAGCTTATCCTTCACGGCACCCTTCTCTAATCCCCGATAGAAGATTTTCCTAGGCTGTGAAAGGTCACTGGACCGTGGAATGGCCTGTAAGGCCGCCAGACATTCGAGCAGGAATTTCGGTCGCACCCAAGGCCTGACGGTCAGCCAAAGGGTCGGGGGGGTGATGGTAAGGCAAGGGAACATGTCCCTCACTACCCCCGCAAGCAACCGATCTTCCTCCAACGCGCGCCTGAGAAATGCCAACCTTGAAGCGAGCACGTGGCTCCTCAAGTGTGGCATTCCCAGACCCCCTTGACACGGACGGAGGCAACAGGCTCCTTTGCTGACCATGTGTTTGCGTCCTCTCCACAGGCAGGAGAATAGCAAACGCTCGAGCGCCTTCTCATGATCATCGCAAAGGGGAAGTACTGACAGTCGATAAAGGATCATGGGAAAGAGGTATGTGTTACACACCTCCGCCAAGCCCTTCACGGAGAGACCCCGTCGACGCCAAATCTTGACCGACGCGCCGACCTTTGCCAGTACTTCTGACCAGTTTTTCTCCAGCTGTAAGTCCGGACCGAACCAAACTCCGAGGATTTTGACCGGCCCGTCCGTCCAGCCGAAGGGCCCCGGGAGGGAAACACCCTTCCAGGCACCTAACCGCAAGCCGGATGACTTGTCGCAGTTAATTCTGGCCCCTGTCACCTTCTCGTACCGTACAAGCGCCTGTTGTACCGCCTCTATGTCCCTGCGGGAGGACACAAAGGTCGTTACGTCATCGGCGTACGCGGAAACCCTGGCTCGAGCTCCACCAGGGACGGCGATTCCACGTAGGACCGGACTGTGCGTCTCGTCCCTTAGCCGGCGAAGTAGCGGCTCCAACGCCAGGACGTAAAGGAGAGACGACAGTGGACAACCCTGTCGGACCGACCTAGACAGCGCGAAAGCGCCCGACAGCTTCCCGTTCACCTGTACCACAGCCTGGGGGGAGCGATACAGGAGGCTAATCCAGCGGCTGAAGTCGGGTTTGAATCCGGCGGCCTGCAGGACAGCAGCCAGGTAGCCATGGTCAATCCTATCAAATGCCTTGGACTGATCCAAATTGATCAGCGCGGCCTCATCGTCGTCTTCTACACCCTCTACGATCGTGCGAATCAAGTGCAGGTTGCTCTGAATTGTTCTCCCCTTCACAGAACAAGTCTGATCCGGTTCCAACAGAGACTCGGCAACTAGCTGCAAGCGATTCGTCAGGATCTTGGCCAGAATCTTTAACTCTGTGTTTAGCAGAGTTATGGGCCTGTAATCGTCTAATTCCCTCCAACCTTCTTGCCCTTTCTCAACAGCGTGATCACGCCCCTGGTGATCCGACCGGGGATGGACCCCTGCCGAAACCAGTGGTTGAACACGACAGCCAAGATCGGGACAAAAAGGTGCGACATCCTCAAGTACAATTCATAGGGCAAACCATCCAAACCTGGCGACTTGCCTCTGCCGACCTTCTTCAAGGCCACGTAGATTTCGTCCTCCGTAATCTCCCCTTCACAGCTAGCCGCTTCAGCCGGCAAAAGCCGGGGAAAGTCAGCCAAATAGCTGCGAAACTCCTCGTCGCGGAGACCAGGTTCCTTGGTAAATCGGTGTTCGAAATGCTGCCGGAAAGCCTCGCACATGTCGTCAGTGGACCTTAGGAGATGTCCCTCCGGGTCGCGCACCTCTCGAATGTACCGGTCGCCGGCACGGCGAATTTCTTCCTTGCGCAGTTCTGCGCCCATGTTCACAGCTTCGGAAGACATCTTGCTTAACTTATGTCTAATTACCTGACCCATGTAGCGCTCGTTAGTCGGGCGCTGCAGGGCCTCCCTGGCTAAGGCTATCTCTAGGGGATCCCCACCAGCCTCCGCCCGGGCGAAATTAGCTCTAAGTGTCTTTGCCTTCGCAGCCTTATCTAGGTTGAGCCGTTGGCTGTATTGGGTGGCGAAAGACCTAATGCTATCCTTAAGGCTAGCCCACCACTTACTCCCAATGACTCGCCCAATTAATGCCCGCTGAACTACTCTAGTCAGCTGGTCACGAAAGTCCCGCCTGTCCAGTAAGGACTGATTGAACTTCCAGTAACCAGCCATTCTAGGCCTAAATTCTAACGCCACCCGGGCACAAACGAGTTTGTGGTCCGAGTAGCCTAGCCAGTGGAACGTTGGACATTCTAAGAAGTCTATGTCGGCTTCTCTCACTAACATCCTATCCAGGTACGCTGATACCCGGGTAGAAGGCCAACTATGCGTCCACGTCCACATGCTCCCATCCGGATGATCGACCCGGTATCTATCGACGAGACCAAATTCGCCGATCAGATCGACCAGGCTGCGATCACCACTCCACCCGCTAGCGCCCCTCCCTCTATCCCATTTGGGGGTTAGGATGGCATTCCAGTCCCCAACTAAGATTAGCCGTGTTGGATTCACCATGAAGGGCTCCAACAGCCGAAAGAAAGAGACTCGCTCACCTTGAACGTTGGGCGCGTAAACCGCAATCAGCCGGAACGTCTTGCTTTTCACTGCAATATCGGCCACGATGAGCCGGCCCTCGGCACCGACATGGACAAGGTCGATCCTCGCGTCCAGGGTACGCTTGACCAGCAAAGAAACCCCTCTGGCATGCCGGCTCCCGTATGCTGAATAGACGACAAAGTCGTTGGACAGCACACACGAGTCGACTTCGCAAACAAAGTGAGTCTCTTGGATCGCGGCGACATCCACGCCGAAGGACAGGAGGTCACGAAGCAGGCGAGCCGCCTTACCCCGATCCCTCAAGCCCCTCGCATTCAAGCTGGCTATCTTGATAGACATCTAGTAGATCTGAAAAGAGAAAACACTTAAACACGAGCGCATACCGGGTAGAAATCATTGGGGAAAGGACCCCGACGGACTGTCCAAGGGAACCAGTTCCTACGTCGGACGTAACCCGTCCGTCATGGACAATGCCGCCAACGTCCGTTGGGTATGTTAGTTTTACTACCCTATATAACGAGGGGTGGAGCAAAACTGGGAGTCGGCCTGCACAATTTTTCGCCATTTTGCGTAGTTCAGGAGTACCACTCCTCATCATGACGATGTTGGGATAAAGTTTTTCGGCAGCCTCCACGTGATCCCACACTTTTAGATTGCCCCCTGTAGTCCTGATGAGGGTAATTACCCCCGGGGCGTCGGGGAAGTTGAAAGGGTCTTCGGACGACTTGCCGTTGACCTCTTTGAGCTTAAGGAGTGGCTTCAAAAGTGCACGCCTTTGTGCACTCCACTCCCTAGCTACGTCCTTTGAGTCTATTTTCATTAGGGCTTCGCCCCTCGGGAGAGTCTTTTTCTTTCTGGGCTGGGACGTTGTGGGAGAAGGGGTGGGAGTGGGGGAGAGAGTTTTCCTTGGTGTGAGTGGGGTCAGCTTGAAGACCGGGGACTGGGAAAAGGAAAGATGTTTGCTGATTTTTTTGAGGGGGGAAGACGGGAGGCTGCTTGCCTTTTTGGCATAAGTGTCTTTTGGTCTCTCCGGAGACCCGGGTAGCGAGACGGCTGCGTGCGTCTTCCTGTCGCTGCTTCTGCTCCTCCGCTGCATCTTGATGCTGTGTTGCTGCTGCTGTTCTTCCTCCTCTCTGTTTCTTTTCAGGGAAGAGGCTCTTGGTTGTGCCGCTGAGCCGACCTCCATCCGCTCCTCCGTCGGGGGTTTTTTGGGTTTCGCCTGCAGGGCGTCCTGCTTGGTTGGCGAGGGTGTCGTCGCCTTCTTCCTGGGAGGAGCTGCCGACTCCTTTGGCTTGGGAGAGGGCGCAGGAGGGGACGCTGGCACTGCTGCTGCTTTGGCGGGTTGCTTTTCCGCCGACGGTTGGCTCTTGGGTTTGGTTCCTCTCTTGCCAACCGTCTTCCATTCTCCCTCCTTTTGCTCCGCCGGGCCGTTTTTTGGTTGTGCCGGTTTTTCCGGCTTTTCTGCTGTAGTAGCGGCGGCGGCGGTCGTCTGCGGAGGTTGGGTCTTGGGTGCCGGATTCTTGGTGGGGCACTCCCTGGCCACGTGGTTGGAGTCTCCGCAGACCCAGCAGAAGGGCTTCCTGCCCTCCACGACGACGTAGATCCTTCTCCCCCTGCAGTTGATGATGTTGGGGATTGTGGCCAACTTTTCGCGAGCGACCGTCGCCTGCAGGGTGAAGTCGCCAGTCAGAAAGCCCTGCTTCGAGGTGAGCGCCTTTACTTCCTCGATCCTGCCGTACTGAGTGAAAAAAACCCCGACATGGTCTGGTGAGATGTCCATGGGCACTCCGTGCAGGGTGATCTTGGTTCTGCGCGTGCCCATGTACTCAGTTTCCAGTATTAGGGTCTTGGTCTGCATGGTGGTGCCGGCCAGTTTTCTGGCCTCGTCGGCGGTGCTGAGCAGGACGTCCCACGTGGCGCAGCTGCGCCTAGCCACCATCTTGCCGTTGATTTTGAGGGCTTTGATGGCCTCCTCTATGGCGTCCCTGCTGACTCCGATGAGTTTGTGGCTTTTCAGGTCCTTGGTCAGCAGGGAGAGGATCCTGGGCTCGATCTCGCTCAGCGTTTCGGGTATCGGGAGGATTTCCGATCCCTTCACGTACTCTGCGTACTTGTCCTTGAGGGATTCGTAGTACGCAGCGCCCTTGAGTACTCTCTGGATGGTCCCCTCTTTCCATGCCATGTTGGTGGGTACCGCTGCTGCTGGTTTCTGCTGCACAACTTCCGCCGACGTGGAGGGAACTGGAGATACTGGTGCCGCCGGTAGTGCCGGTAGTCTCGGTAGTCCAGGTAATCCGGGTGCTTCGGGTGCTTCTTGTGCGGGGGTGTTGGCGTAGCTGGCGGTAAGCGCCAGTCCCCCTCCGTGCCTCCCACCGACGCCATGGTGAGAGGAGTGTTGTTATCCGGCCCATCGGAGGCCATGCCTCCTACGTGGCCTTACACCGGACAACTGCTTCCCGGTGTTTCGCGTTCCGAAGAACACTACTTTTACGCTGGCCCGAGCAATAAACTCGGGCTGGAAAACAGTTGCCCAAGACACAAAGCAATGGCAAATATCACTGCGGAACAAATGCTACGCTTTGAGCTTCTTATTACAAAACAACACAAAACAACACAAAATCCCGGGTGGGAGATGGTTGGTTTTATTTATTTGTAAAATACAAATTGTGGCTCAAGGCCGAAAGGTGGGAGGGGGAAGAAAAACTCGGGTTGGTCTTCAGTACTCTATCCTATACCTAGCTAATCAGAATCACGACCCATACATGCGTTACAATGGTTCTCATTCACCATAAGAATTTGTCCATCACCACTCTTACTTATCATGCACCAAAAATGTCGCAAAAAATAACATACCGAGGACCTACAAAACGCCCCAAGTGTGTATATAAAAATTTGTGAATATTTACAATAGTTTGCAAAAATAACTTTAAAAATTTTTTTTCATAAAATGGAATGTCATGATGGGCAGGGGTATGAAGAAAACAAAAAAGTTCCCAAAACATAAAACAATTCAAATAAATGCATATACATCATGTTAGTAAGACCCAAACACACCCTCAAAAATAAAGAGGCCGCTGTATTCTGCCTTGAAGGACAAAATCAAGGAGCTCTCTTCCTAAAGGGGGACTGGAGAGGCTGGGCAAAAAAATAAGTTGGACTGGAGAATATAAGACTGACCCAGCCGAGAATCAAAAAATGGGACAAAAAATAACAGTGGACAATGGGAATCTCGGACTGGATCATAACAAAAGCAATGGAGCCGGGAACAGGCTAGGACAAACACATGCACTCACATTAACTAGGTACACAAAAGAACTTCTTACCTAAACCACGGGAGGGGTTCCAACGGAATCCACCCCGATGCGCCTAGCAGATCTAGAAGAGAAAATCAAGGCTAGCCCCGGTCACGCGAACCAGGCTCGCTGCATTTATCCACCTTTCACCGAAGTCTGTCGGGTGCAGTCGTTTCCGTTCAGTTCTAATCTTCATTTTGAGCTGGTGCTCAAAATATCGGATTAGATCCTGATCCGAAAGACGGCCTCCCCGCAAGACTTCCTCCAGACGCGTCATCCAAATCACCATTCTAGCCGTGGCCAGTAGCGACAGAAACACCATCCGTTTCACTCCAGAGTACGGGGGCGACACATTGTCCACAGCGTATGCGCGATCAATGAGCACGAGCTCTCGCGGCGCGATACGAGCTGTCAACTCGCCGACACGCTCCCACAACGGGCGAACGCGCGAACAATGGAAGAAGGCGTGCGCAGACGTCTCCCTGATTCCAAGGTTGCAACGTTCACAATCTGGCAAATCCGCCAGGCCCATTGCGAAACGCCTGTCATTGAGCGACAAGCCATTCCGAGCCAATCGCCAGGTGAGAGAGAACTCAGAGTTGCTGAGCCAATCCGCACCCGGCGCCCAAGACCAATGAGAGCGGTACTCCACTCTCGACATGCCGAGCTTACTGCACAGCTTATCCTTCACGGCACCCTCCACTAATCCCCGATAGAAGATTTTCCTAGGCTGTGAAAGGTCACTGGACCGTGGAATGGCCTGTAAGGCCGCCAGACATTCGAGCAGGAATTTCGGTCGCACCCAAGGCCTGACGGTCAGCCAAAGGGTCGGGGGGGTGATGGTAAGGCAAGGGAACATGTCCCTCACTACGCCCGCAAGCAACCGATCTTCCTCCAACGCGCGCCTGAGAAATGCCAACCTCGAAGCGAGCACGTGGCTCCTCAAGTGTGGCATTCCCAGACCCCCTTGACACGGACGGAGGTAACAGGCTCCTTTGCTGACCATGTGTTTGCGTCCTCTCCACAGGCAGGAGAATAGCAAACGCTCGAGCGCCTTCTCATGATCATCGCAAAGGGGAAGTACTGACAGTCGATAAAGGATCATGGGAAAGAGGTATGTGTTACACACCTCCGCCAAGCCCTTCACGGAGAGACCCCGTCGACGCCAAATCTTGACCGACGCGCCGACCTTTGCCAGTACTTCTGACCAGTTTTTCTCCAGCTGTAAGTCCGGACCGAACCAAACTCCGAGGATTTTGACCGGCCCGTCCGTCCAGCCGAAGGGCCCCGGGAGGGAAACACCCTTCCAGGCACCTAACCGCAAGCCGGATGACTTGTCGCAGTTAATTCTGGCCCCTGTCACCTTCTCGTACCGTACAAGCGCCTGTTGTACCGCCTCTATGTCCCTGCGGGAGGACACAAAGGTCGTTACGTCATCGGCGTACGCGGAAACCCTGGCTCGAGCTCCACCAGGGACGGTGATTCCACGTAGGACCGGACTGTGCGTCTCGTCCCTTAGCCGGCGAAGTAGCGGCTCCAACGCCAGGACGTAAAGGAGAGACGACAGTGGACAACCCTGTCGGACCGACCTAGACAGCGCGAAAGCGCCCGACAGCTTCCCGTTCACCTGCACCACAGCCTGGGGGGAGCGATACAGGAGGCTAATCCAGCGGCCGAAGTCGGGCTCGAATCCGGCGGCCCGCAGGACAGCAGCCAGGTAGCCATGGTCAATCCTATCAAATGCCTTGGACTGATCCAAATTGATCAGCGCGGCCTCATCGTCGTCTTCTACACCCTCTACGATCGTGCGAATCAAGTGCAGGTTGCTCTGAATTGTTCTCCCCTTCACAGAACAAGTCTGATCCGGTTCCAACAGAGACTCGGCAACTAGCTGCAAGCGATTCGTCAGGATCTTGGCCAGAATCTTTAACTCTGTGTTTAGCAGAGTTATGGGCCTGTAATCGTCTAATTCCCTCCCAACCTTCTTGCCCTTTCTCAACAGCGTGATCACGCCCCTGGTGATCCGACCGGGGATGGACCCCTGCCGAAACCAGTGGTTGAACACGACAGCCAAGATCGGGACAAAAAGGTGCGACATCCTCAAGTACAATTCATAGGGCAAACCATCCAAACCTGGCGACTTGCCTCTGCCGACCTTCTTCAAGGCCACGTAGATTTCGTCCTCCGTAATCTCCCCCTTCACAGCTAGCCGCTTCAGCCGGCAAAAGCCGGGGAAAGTCAGCCAAATAGCTGCGAAACTCCTCGTCGCGGAGACCAGGTTCCTTGGTAAATCGGTGTTCGAAATGCTGCCGGAAAGCCTCGCACATGTCGTCAGTGGACCTTAGGAGATGTCCCTCCGGGTCGCGCACCTCTCGAATGTACCGGTCGCCGGCACGGCGAATTTCTTCCTTGCGCAGTTCTGCGCCCATGTTCACAGCTTCGGAAGACATCTTGCTTAACTTATGTCTAATTACCTGACCCATGTAGCGCTCGTTAGTCGGGCGCTGCAGGGGCCTCCCTGGCTAAGGCTATCTCTAGGGGATCCCCACCAGCCTCCGCCCGGGCGAAATTAGCTCTAAGTGTCTTTGCCTTCGCAGCCTTATCTAGGTTGAGCCGTTGGCTGTATTGGGTGGCGAAAGACCTAATGCTATCCTTAAGGCTAGCCCACCACTTACTCCCAATGACTCGCCCAATTAATGCCCGCTGAACTACTCTAGTCAGCTGGTCACGAAAGTCCCGCCTGTCCAGTAAGGACTGATTGAACTTCCAGTAACCAGCCATTCTAGGCCTAAATTCTAACGCCACCCGGGCACAAACGAGTTTGTGGTCCGAGTAGCCTAGCCAGTGGAACGTTGGACATTCTAAGAAGTCTATGTCGGCTTCTCTCACTAACATCCTATCCAGGTACGCTGATACCCGGGTAGAAGGCCAACTATGCGTCCACGTCCACATGCTCCCATCCGGATGATCGACCCGGTATCTATCGACGAGACCAAATTCGCCGATCAGATCGACCAGGCTGCGATCACCACTCCACCCGCTAGCGCCCCTCCCTCTATCCCATTTGGGGGTTAGGATGGCATTCCAGTCCCCAACTAAGATTAGCCGTGTTGGATTCACCATGAAGGGCTCCAACAGCCGAAAGAAAGAGACTCGCTCACCTTGAACGTTGGGCGCGTAAACCGCAATCAGCCGGAACGTCTTGCTTTTCACTGCAATATCGGCCACGATGAGCCGGCCCTCGGCACCGACATGGACAAGGTCGATCCTCGCGTCCAGGGTACGCTTGACCAGCAAAGAAACCCCTCTGGCATGCCGGCTCCCGTATGCTGAATAGACGACAAAGTCGTTGGACAGCACACACGAGTCGACTTCGCAAACAAAGTGAGTCTCTTGGATCGCGGCGACATCCACGCCGAAGGACAGGAGGTCACGAAGCAGGCGAGCCGCCTTACCCCGATCCCTCAAGCCCCTCGCATTCAAGCTGGCTATCTTGATAGACATCTAGTAGATCTGAAAAGAGAAAACACTTAAACACGAGCGCATACCGGGTAGAAATCATTGGGGGAAAGGACCCCGACGGACTGTCCAAGGGAACCAGTTCCTACGTCGGACGTAACCCGTCCGTCATGGACAATGCCGCCAACGTCCGTTGGGTATGTTAGTTTTACTACCCTATATAACGAGGGGTGGAGCAAAACTGGGAGTCGGCCTGCACAATTTTTCGCCATTTTGCGTAGTTCAGGAGTACCACTCCTCATCATGACGATGTTGGGATAAAGTTTTTCGGCAGCCTCCACGTGATCCCACACTTTTAGATTGCCCCCTGTAGTCCTGATGAGGGTAATTACCCCCGGGGCGTCGGGGAAGTTGAACGGGTCTTCGGACGACTTGCCGTTGACCTCTTTGAGCTTAAGGAGTGGCTTCAAAAGTGCACGCCTTTGTGCACTCCACTCCCTAGCTACGTCCTTTGAGTCTATTTTCATTAGGGCTTCGCCCCTCGGGAGAGTCTTTTTCTTTCTGGGCTGGGACGTTGTGGGAGAAGGGGTGGGAGTGGGGGAGAGAGTTTTCCTTGGTGTGAGTGGGGTCAGCTTGAAGACCGGGGACTGGGAAAAGGAAAGATGTTTGCTGATTTTTTTGAGGGGGGAAGACGGGAGGCTGCTTGCCTTTTTGGCATAAGTGTCTTTTGGTCTCTCCGGAGACCCGGGTAGCGAGACGGCTGCGTGCGTCTTCCTGTCGCTGCTTCTGCTCCTCCGTTGCATCTTGATGCTGTGTTGCTGCTGCTGTTCTTCCTCCTCTCTGTTTCTTTTCAGGGAAGAGGCTCTTGGTTGTGCCGCTGAGCCGACCTCCATCCGCTCCTCCGTCGGGGGTTTTTTGGGGGTTTCGCCTGCAGGGCGTCCTGCTTGGTTGGCGAGGGTGTCGTCGCCTTCTTCCTGGGAGGAGCTGCCGACTCCTTTGGCTTGGGAGAGGGCGCAGGAGGGGACGCTGGCACTGCTGCTGCTTTGGCGGGTTGCTTTTCCGCCGACGGTTGGCTCTTGGGTTTGGTTCCTCTCTTGCCAACCGTCTTCCATTCTCCCTCCTTTGCTCCGCCGGGCCGTTTTTTGGTTGTGCCGGTTTTTCCGGCTTTTCTGCTGTAGTAGCGGCGGCGGCGGTCGTCTGCGGAGGTTGGGTCTTGGGTGCCGGATTCTTGGTGGGGCACTCCCTGGCCACGTGGTTGGAGTCTCCGCAGACCCAGCAGAAGGGCTTCCTGCCCTCCACGACGACGTAGATCCTTCTCCCCCTGCAGTTGATGATGTTGGGGATTGTGGCCAACTTTTCGCGAGCGACCGTCGCCTGCAGGGTGAAGTCGCCAGTCAGAAAGCCCTGCTTCGAGGTGAGCGCCTTTACTTCCCCGACCCTGCCGTACTGAGTGAAAAAAACCCCGACATGGTCTGGTGAGATGTCCATGGGCACTCCGTGCAGGGTGATCTTGGTTCTGCGCGTGCCCATGTACTCAGTTTCCAGTATTAGGGTCTTGGTCTGCATGGTGGTGCCGGCCAGTTTTCTGGCCTCGTCGGCGGTGCTGAGCAGGACGTCCCACGTGGCGTAGCTGCGCCTAGCCACCATCTTGCCGTTGATTTTGAGGGCTTTGATGGCCTCCTCTATGGCGTCCCTGCTGACTCCGATGAGTTTGTGGCTTTTCAGGTCCTTGGTCAGCAGGGAGAGGATCCTGGGCTCGATCTCGCTCAGCGTTTCGGGTATCGGGAGGATTTCCGATCCCTTCACGTACTCTGCGTACTTGTCCTTGAGGGATTCGTAGTACGCAGCGCCCTTGAGTACTCTCTGGATGGTCCCCTCTTTCCATGCCATGTTGGTGGGTACCGCTGCTGCTGGTTTCTGCTGCACAACTTCCGCCGACGTGGAGGGAACTGGAGATACTGGTGCCGCCGGTAGTGCCGGTAGTCTCGGTAGTCCAGGTAATCCGGGTGCTTCGGGTGCTTCTTGTGCGGGGGTGTTGGCGTAGCTGGCGGTAAGCGCCAGTCCCTCCGTGCCTCCCACCGACGCCATGGTGAGAGGAGTGTTGTTATCCGGCCCATCGGAGGCCATGCCTCCTACGTGGCCTTACACCGGACAACTGCTTCCCGGTGTTTCGCGTTCCGAAGAACACTACTTTTACGCTGGCCCGAGCAATAAACTCGGGCTGGAAAACAGTTGCCCAAGACACAAAGCAATGGCAAATATCACTGCGGAACAAATGCTACGCTTTGAGCTTCTTATTACAAAACAACACAAAACAACACAAAATCCCGGGTGGGAGATGGTTGGTTTTATTTATTTGTAAAATACAAATTGTGGCTCAAGGCCGAAAGGTGGGAGGGGGAAGAAAAACTCGGGTTGGTCTTCAGTACTCTATCCTATACCTAGCTAATCAGAATCACGACCCATGCATGCGTTACAATGGTTCTCATTCACCATAAGAATTTGTCCGTCACCACTCTTACTTATCATGCACCAAAAATGTCGCAAAAAATAACATACCGAGGACCTACAAAACGCCCCAAGTGTGTATATAAAAATTTGTGAATATTTACAATAGTTTGCAAAAATAACTTTAAAAATTTTTTTTTTTCATGAAATGGAATGTCATGATGGGCAGGGGTATGAAGAAAACAAAAAGTTCCCAAAACATAAAACAATTCAAATAAATGCATATACATCATGTTAGTAAGACCCAAACACACCCTCAAAAATAAAGAGGCCGCTGTATTCTGCCTTGAAGGACAAAATCAAGGAGCTCTCCTTCCTAAAGGGGGACTGGAGAGGCTGGGCAAAAAAATAAGTTGGACTGGAGAATATAAGACTGACCCAGCCGAGAATCAAAAAAGGGGACAAAAATAACAGTGGACAATGGGAATCTCGAACTGGATCATAACAAAAGCAATGGAGCCGGGAACAGGCTAGGACAAACACATGCACTCACATTAACTAGGTACACAAAAGAACTTCTTACCTAAACCACGGGAGGGGTTCCAACGGAATCCACCCCGATGCGCCTAGCAGATCTAGAAGAGAAAATCAAGGCTAGCCCCGGTCACGCGAACCAGGCTCGCTGCATTTATCCACCTTTCACCGAAGTCTGTCGGGTGCAGTCGTTTCCGTTCAGTTCTAATCTTCATTTTGAGCTGGTGCTCAAAATATCGGATTAGATCCTGATCCGAAAGACGGCCTCCCCGCAAGACTTCCTCCAGACGCGTCATCCAAATCACCATTCTAGCCGTGGCCAGTAGCGACAGAAACACCATCCGTTTCACTCCAGAGTACGGGGGCGACACATTGTCCACAGCGTATGCGCGATCAATGAGCACGAGCTCCCGCGGCGCGATACGAGCAGTCAACTCGCCGACACGCTCCCACAACGGGCGAACGCGCGAACAATGGAAGAAGGCGTGCGCAGACGTCTCCTTGATTCCAAGGTTGCAACGTTCACAATCTGGCAAATCCGCCAGGCCCATTGCGAAACGCCTGTCATTGAGCGACAAGCCATTCCGAGCCAATCGCCAGGTGAGAGAGAACTCAGAGTTGCTGAGCCAATCCGCACCCGGCGCCCAAGACCAATGAGAGCGGTACTCCACTCTCGACATGCCGAGCTTACTGCACAGCTTATCCTTCACGGCACCCTCCACTAATCCCCGATAGAAGATTTTCCTAGGCTGTGAAAGGTCACTGGACCGTGGAATGGCCTGTAAGGCCGCCAGACATTCGAGCAGGAATTTCGGTCGCACCCAAGGCCTGACGGTCAGCCAAAGGGTCGGGGGGGTGATGGTAAGGCAAGGGAACATGTCCCTCACTACCCCCGCAAGCAACCGATCTTCCTCCAACGCGCGCCTGAGAAATGCCAACCTCGAAGCGAGCACGTGGCTCCTCAAGTGTGGCATTCCCAGACCCCCCTTGACACGGACGGAGGCAACAGGCTCCTTTGCTGACCATGTGTTTGCGTCCTCTCCACAGGCAGGAGAATAGCAAACGCTCGAGCGCCTTCTCATGATCATCGCAAAGGGGAAGTACTGACAGTCGATAAAGGATCATGGGAAAGAGGTATGTGTTACACACCTCCGCCAAGCCCTTCACGGAGAGACCCCGTCGACGCCAAATCTTGACCGACGCGCCGACCTTTGCCAGTACTTCTGACCAGTTTTTCTCCAGCTGTAAGTCCGGACCGAACCAAACTCCGAGGATTTTGACCGGCCCGTCCGTCCAGCCGAAGGGCCCCGGGAGGGAAACACCCTTCCAGGCACCTAACCGCAAGCCGGATGACTTGTCGCAGTTAATTCTGGCCCCTGTCACCTTCTCGTACCGTACAAGCGCCTGTTGTACCGCCTCTATGTCCCTGCGGGAGGACACAAAGGTCGTTACGTCATCGGCGTACGCGGAAACCCTGGCTCGAGCTCCACCAGGGACGGCGATTCCACGTAGGACCGGACTGTGCGTCTCGTCCCTTAGCCGGCGAAGTAGCGGCTCCAACGCCAGGACGTAAAGGAGAGACGACAGTGGACAACCCTGTCGGACCGACCTAGACAGCGCGAAAGCGCCCGACAGCTTCCCGTTCACCTGCACCACAGCCTGGGGGGAGCGATACAGGAGGCTAATCCAGCGGCTGAAGTCGGGTTTGAATCCGGCGGCCTGCAGGACAGCAGCCAGGTAGCCATGGTCAATCCTATCAAATGCTTTGGACTGATCCAAATTGATCAGCGCGGCCTCATCGTCGTCTTCTACACCCTCTACGATCGTGCGAATCAAGTGCAGGTTGCTCTGAATTGTTCTCCCCTTCACAGAACAAGTCTGATCCGGTTCCAACAGAGACTCGGCAACTAGCTGCAGGCGATTCGTCAGGATCTTGGCCAGAATCTTTAACTCTGTGTTTAGCAGAGTTATGGGCCTGTAATTCGTCTAATTCCCTCCCAACCTTCTTGCCTTTTCTCAACAGCGTGATCACGCCCCTGGTGATCCGACCGGGGATGGACCCCTGCCGAAACCAGTGGTTGAACACGACAGCCAAGATCGGGACAAAAAGGTGCGACATCCTCAAGTACAATTCATAGGGCAAACCATCCAAACCTGGCGACTTGCCTCTGCCGACCTTCTTCAAGGCCACGTAGATTTCGTCCTCCGTAATCTCCCCTTCACAGCTAGCCGCTTCAGCCGGCAAAAGCCGGGGAAAGTCAGCCAAATAGCTGCGAAACTCCTCGTCGCGGAGACCAGGTTCCTTGGTAAAACGGTGTTCGAAATGCTGCCGGAAAGCCTCGCACATGTCGTCAGTGGACCTTCCAGGAGATGTCCCTCCGGGTCGCGCACCTCTCGAATGTACCGGTCGCCGGCACGGCGAATTTCTTCCTTGCGCAGTTCTGCGCCCATGTTCACAGCTTCGGAAGACATCTTGCTTAACTTATGTCTAATTACCTGACCCATGTAGCGCTCGTTAGTCGGGCGCTGCAGGGCCTCCCTGGCTAAGGCTATCTCTAGGGGATCCCCACCAGCCTCCGCCCGGGCGAAATTAGCTCTAAGTGTCTTTGCCTTCGCAGCCTTATCTAGGTTGAGCCGTTGGCTGTATTGGGTGGCGAAAGACCTAATGCTATCCTTAAGGCTAGCCCACCACTTACTCCCAATGACTCGCCCAATTAATGCCCGCTGAACTACTTCTAGTCAGCTGGTCACGAAAGTCCCGCCTGTCCAGTAAGGACTGATTGAACTTCCAGTAACCAGCTATTCTAGGCCTAAATTCTAACGCCACCCGGGCACAAACGAGTTTGTGGTCCGAGTAGCCTAGCCAGTGGAACGTTGGACATTCTAAGAAGACTATGTCGGCTTCTCTCACTAACATCCTATCCAGGTACGCTGATACCCGGGTAGAAGGCCAACTATGCGTCCACGTCCACATGCTCCCATCCGGATGATCGACCCGGTATCTATCGACGAGACCAAATTCGCCGATCAGATCGACCAGGCTGCGATCACCACTCCACCCGCTAGCGCCCCTCCCTCTATCCCATTTGGGGGTTAGGATGGCATTCCAGTCCGCAACTAAGATTAGCCGTGTTGGATTTACCATGAAGGGCTCCAACAGCCGAAAGAAAGAGACTCGCTCACCTTGAACGTTGGGCGCGTAAACCGCAATCAGCCGGAACGTCTTGCTTTTCACTGCAATATCGGCCACGATGAGCCGGCCCTCGGCACCGACATGGACAAGGTCGATCCTCGCGTCCAGGGTACGCTTGACCAGCAAAGAAACCCCTCTGGCATGCCGGCTCCCGTATGCTGAATAGACGACAAAGTCGTTGGACAGCACACACGAGTCGACTTCGCAAACAAAGTGAGTCTCTTGGATCGCGGCGACATCCACGCCGAAGGACAGGAGGTCACGAAGCAGGCGAGCCGCCTTACCCCGATCCCTCAAGCCCCTCGCATTCAAGCTGGCTATCTTGATAGACATCTAGTAGATCTGAAAAGAGAAAACACTTAAACACGAGCGCATACCGGGTAGAAATCATTGGGGGAAAGGACCCCGACGGACTGTCCAAGGGAACCAGTTCCTACGTCGGACGTAACCCGTCCGTCATGGACAATGCCGCCAACGTCCGTTGGGTATGTTAGTTTTACTACCCTATATAACGAGGGGTGGAGCAAAACTGGGAGTCGGCCTGCACAATTTTTTGCCATTTTGCGTAGTTCAGGAGTACCACTCCTCATCATGACGATGTTGGGATAAAGTTTTTCGGCAGCCTCCACGTGATCCCACACTTTTAGATTGCCCCCTGTAGTCCTGATGAGGGTAATTACCCCCGGGGCGTCGGGGAAGTTGAACGGGTCTTCGGACGACTTGCCGTTGACCTCTTTGAGCTTAAGGAGTGGCTTCAAAAGTGCACGCCTTTGTGCACTCCACTCCCTAGCTACGTCCTTTGAGTCTATTTTCATTAGGGCTTCGCCCCTCGGGAGAGTCTTTTTCTTTCTGGGCTGGGACGTTGTAGGAGAAGGGGTGGGAGTGGGGGAGAGAGTTTTCCTTGGTGTAAGTGGGGTCAGCTTGAAGACCGGGGACTGGGAAAAGGAGAGATGTTTGCTGATTTTTTTGAGGGGGGAAGACGGGAGGCTGCTTGCCTTTTTGGCATAAGTGTCTTTTGGCCTCTCCGGAGACCCGGGTAGCGAGACGGCTGCATGCGTCTTCCTGTCGCTGCTTCTGCTCCTCCGCTGCATCTTGATGCTGTGTTGCTGCTGCTGTTCTTCCTCCTCTCTGTTTCTTTTTAGGGAAGAGGCTCTTGGTTGTGCCGCTGAGCCGACCTCCATCCGCTCCTCCGTCGGGGGTTTTTTGGGCTCGCCTGCAGGGCGTCCTGCTTGGTTGGCGAGGGTGTCGTCGCCTTCTTCCTGGGAGGAGCTGCCGACTCCTTTGGCTTGGGAGAGGGCGCAGGAGGGGACGCTGGCACTGCTGCTGCTTTGGCGGGTTGCTTTTCCGCCGACGGTTGGCTCTTGGGTTTGGTTCCTCTCTTGCCAACCGTCTTCCATTCTCCCCCTTTGCTCCGCCGGGCCGTTTTTTGGTTGTGCCGGTTTGTCCGGCTTTTCTGCTGTAGTTGGGGCGGCGGCGGTCGTCTGCGGAGGTTGGGTCTTGGGTGCCGGATTCTTGGTGGGGCACTCCCTGGCCACGTGGTTGGAGTCTCCGCAGACCCAGCAGAAGGGCTTCCTGCCCTCCACGACGACGTAGATCCTTCTCCCCTGCAGTTGATGATGTTGGGGATTGTGGCCAACTTTTCGCGAGCGACCGTCGCCTGCAGGGTGAAGTCGCCAGTCAAAAAGCCCTGCTTCGAGGTGAGCGCCTTTACTTCCTCGACCCTGCCGTACTGAGTGAAAAAAACGCCGACATGGTCTGGTGAGATGTCCATGGGCACTCCGTGCAGGGTGATCTTGGTTCTGCGCGTGCCCATGTACTCAGTTTCCAGTATCAGGGTCTTGGTCTGCATGGTGGTGCCGGCCAGTTTTCTGGCCTCGTCGGCGGTGCTGAGCAGTACGTCCCACGTGGCGTAGCTGCGCCTAGCCACCATCTTGCCGTTGATTTTGAGGGCTTTGATGGCCTCCTCTATGGCGTCCCTGCTGACTCCGATGAGTTTGTGGCTTTTCAGGTCCTTGGTCAGCAGGGAGAGGATCCTGGGCTCGATCTCGCTCAGCGTTTCGGGTATCGGGAGGATTTCCGATCCCTTCACGTACTCTGCGTACTTGTCCTTGAGGGACTCGTAGTACGCAGCGCCCTTGAGTACTTTCTGGATGGTCCCCTCTTTCCATGTCATGCTGGTAGGTACCGCTGCTGCTGGTTTCTGCTGCACAACTTCCGCCGACGTGGAGGGAACCGGAGATACTGGTGCCGCCGGTAGTGCCGGTAGTCTTGGTAGTCCAGGTAATCAGGGTGCTTCGGGTGCTTCTTGTGCGGGGGGGTGTTGGCGTGGCTGGCGGTAAGCGCCAGTCCCCCTCCGTGCCTCCCACCGACGCCATGGTGAGAGGAGTGTTGTTATCCGGCCCATCGGAGGCCATGCCTCCTACGTGGCCTTACACCGGACAACTGCTTCCCGGTGTTTCGCGTTCCGAAGAACACTACTTTTACGCTGGCCCGAGCAATAAACTCGGGCTGGAAAACAGTTGCCCAAGACACAAAGCAATGGCAAATATCACTGCGGAACAAATGCTACGCTTTGAGCTTCTTATTACAAAAAACAACACAAAATCCCGGGTGGGAGATGGTTGGTTTTATTTATTTGTAAAATACAAATTGTGGCTCAAGGCCGAAAGGTGGGAGGGGGAAGAAAAACTCGGGTTGGTCTTCAGTACTCTATCCTATACCTAGCTAATCAGAATCACGACCCATACATGCGTTACAATGGTTCTCATTCACCATAAGAATTTGTCCGTCACCACTCTTACTTATCATGCACCAAAAATGTCGCAAAAAATAACATACCGAGGACCTACAAAACGCCCCAAGTGTGTATATAAAAATTTGTGAATATTTACAATAGTTTGCAAAAATAACTTTAAAAATTTTTTTCATGAAATGGAATGTCATGATGGGCAGGGGTATGAAGAAAACAAAAAGTTCCCAAAACATAAAACAATTCAAATAAATGCATATACATCATGTTAGTAAGACCCAAACACACCCTCAAAAATAAAGAGGCCGCTGTATTCTGCCTTGAAGGACAAAATCAAGGAGCTCTCTTCCTAAAGGGGGACTGGGGAGGCTGGGCAAAAAAATAAGTTGGACTGGAGAATATAAGGCTGACCCAGCCGAGAATCAAAGAATGGGACAAAAATAACAGTGGACAATGGGAATCTCGAACTGGATCATAACAAAAGCAATGGAGCCGGGAACAGGCTAGGACAAACACATGCACTCACATTAACTAGGTACACAAAAGAACTTCTTACCTAAACCACGGGAGGGGTTCCAACGGAATCCACCCCGATGCGCCTAGCAGATCTAGAAGAGAAAATCAAGGCTAGCCCCGGTCACGCGAACCAGGCTCGCTGCATTTATCCACCTTTCACCGAAGTCTGTCGGGTGCAGTCGTTTCCGTTCAGTTCTAATCTTCATTTTGAGCTGGTGCTCAAAATATCGGATTAGATCCTGATCCGAAAGACGGCCTCCCCGCAAGACTTCCTCCAGACGCGTCATCCAAATCACCATTCTAGCCGTGGCCAGTAGCGACAGAAACACCATCCGTTTCACTCCAGAGTACGGGGGCGACACATTGTCCACAGCGTATGCGCGATCAATGAGCACGAGCTCCCGCGGCGCGATACGAGCAGTCAACTCGCCGACACGCTCCCACAACGGGCGAACGCGCGAACAATGGAAGAAGGCGTGCGCAGACGTCTCCCTGATTCCAAGGTTGCAACGTTCACAATCTGGCAAATCCGCCAGGCCCATTGCGAAACGCCTGTCATTGAGCGACAAGCCATTCCGAGCCAATCGCCAGGTGAGAGAGAACTCAGAGTTGCTGAGCCAATCCGCACCCGGCGCCCAAGACCAATGAGAGCGGTACTCCACTCTCGACATGCCGAGCTTACTGCACAGCTTATCCTTCACGGCACCCTCCACTAATCCCCGATAGAAGATTTTCCTAGGCTGTGAAAGGTCACTGGACCGTGGAATGGCCTGTAAGGCCGCCAGACATTCGAGCAGGAATTTCGGTCGCACCCAAGGCCTGACGGTCAGCCAAAGGGTCGGGGGGGTGATGGTAAGGCAAGGGAACATGTCCCTCACTACCCCCGCAAGCAACCGATCTTCCTCCAACGCGCGCCTGAGAAATGCCAACCTCGAAGCGAGCACGTGGCTCCTCAAGTGTGGCATTCCCAGACCCCCTTGACACGGACGGAGGCAACAGGCTCCTTTGCTGACCATGTGTTTGCGTCCTCTCCACAGGCAGGAGAATAGCAAACGCTCGAGCGCCTTCTCATGATCATCGCAAAGGGGAAGTACTGACAGTCGATAAAGGATCATGGGAAAGAGGTATGTGTTACATACCTCCGCCAAGCCCTTCACGGAGAGACCCCGTCGACGCCAAATCTTGACCGACGCGCCGACCTTTGCCAGTACTTCTGACCAGTTTTTCTCCAGCTGTAAGTCCGGACCGAACCAAACTCCGAGGATTTTGACCGGCCCGTCCGTCCAGCCGAAGGGCCCCGGGAGGGAAACACCCTTCCAGGCACCTAACCGCAAGCCGGATGACTTGTCGCAGTTAATTCTGGCCCCTGTCACCTTCTCGTACCGTACAAGCGCCTGTTGTACCGCCTCTATGTCCCTGCGGGAGGACACAAAGGTCGTTACGTCATCGGCGTACGCGGAAACCCTGGCTCGAGCTCCACCAGGGACGGCGATTCCACGTAGGACCGGACTGTGCGTCTCGTCCCTTAGCCGGCGAAGTAGCGGCTCCAACGCCAGGACGTAAAGGAGAGACGACAGTGGACAACCCTGTCGGACCGACCTAGACAGCGCGAAAGCGCCCGACAGCTTCCCGTTCACCTGCACCACAGCCTGGGGGGAGCGATACAGGAGGCTAATCCAGCGGCTGAAGTCGGGTTTGAATCCGGCGGCCTGCAGGACAGCAGCCAGGTAGCCATGGTCAATCCTATCAAATGCCTTGGACTGATCCAAATTGATCAGCGCGGCCTCATCGTCGTCTTCTACACCCTCTACGATCGTGCGAATCAAGTGCAGGTTGCTCTGAATTGTTCTCCCCTTCACAGAACAAGTCTGATCCGGTTCCAACAGAGACTCGGCAACTAGCTGCAGGCGATTCGTCAGGATCTTGGCCAGAATCTTTAACTCTGTGTTTAGCAGAGTTATGGGCCTGTAATCGTCTAATTCCCTCCCAACCTTCTTGCCCTTTCTCAACAGCGTGATCACGCCCCTGGTGATCCGACCGGGGATGGACCCCTGCCGAAACCAGTGGTTGAACACGACAGCCAAGATCGGGACAAAAAGGTGCGACATCCTCAAGTACAATTCATAGGGCAAACCATCCAAACCTGGCGACTTGCCTCTGCCGACCTTCTTCAAGGCCACGTAGATTTCGTCCTCCGTAATCTCCCCTTCACAGCTAGCCGCTTCAGCCGGCAAAAGCCGGGGAAAGTCAGCCAAATAGCTGCGAAACTCCTCGTCGCGGAGACCAGGTTCCTTGGTAAATCGGTGTTCGAAATGCTGCCGGAAAGCCTCGCACATGTCGTCAGTGGACCTTAGGAGATGTCCCTCCGGGTCGCGCACCTCTCGAATGTACCGGTCGCCGGCACGGCGAATTTCTTCCTTGCGCAGTTCTGCGCCCATGTTCACCGCTTCGGAAGACATCTTGCTTAACTTATGTCTAATTACCTGACCCATGTAGCGCTCGTTAGTCGGGCGCTGCAGGGCCTCCCTGGCTAAGGCTATCTCTAGGGGATCCCCACCAGCCTCCGCCCGGGCGAAATTAGCTCTAAGTGTCTTTGCCTTCGCAGCCTTATCTAGGTTGAGCCGTTGGCTGTATTGGGTGGCGAAAGACCTAATGCTATCCTTAAGGCTAGCCCACCACTTACTCCCAATGACTCGCCCAATTAATGCCCGCTGAACTACTCTAGTCAGCTGGTCACGAAAGTCCCGCCTGTCCAGTAAGGACTGATTGAACTTCCAGTAACCAGCCATTCTAGGCCTAAATTCTAACGCCACCCGGGCACAAACGAGTTTGTGGTCCGAGTAGCCTAGCCAGTGGAACGTTGGACATTCTAAGAAGTCTATGTCGGCTTCTCTCACTAACATCCTATCCAGGTACGCTGATACCCGGGTAGAAGGCCAACTATGCGTCCACGTCCACATGCTCCCATCCGGATGATCGACCCGGTATCTATCGACGAGACCAAATTCGCCGATCAGATCGACCAGGCTGCGATCACCACTCCACCCGCTAGCGCCCCTCCCTCTATCCCATTTGGGGGTTAGGATGGCATTCCAGTCCCCAACTAAGATTAGCCGTGTTGGATTTACCATGAAGGGCTCCAACAGCCGAAAGAAAGAGACTCGCTCACCTTGAACGTTGGGCGCGTAAACCGCAATCAGCCGGAACGTCTTGCTTTTCACTGCAATATCGGCCACGATGAGCCGGCCCTCGGCACCGACATGGACAAGGTCGATCCTCGCGTCCAGGGTACGCTTGACCAGCAAAGAAACCCCTCTGGCATGCCGGCTCCCGTATGCTGAATAGACGACAAAGTCGTTGGACAGCACACACGAGTCGACTTCGCAAACAAAGTGAGTCTCTTGGATCGCGGCGACATCCACGCCGAAGGACAGGAGGTCACGAAGCAGGCGAGCCGCCTTACCCCGATCCCTCAAGCCCCTCGCATTCAAGCTGGCTATCTTGATAGACATCTAGTAGATCTGAAAAGAGAAAACACTTAAACACGAGCGCATACCGGGTAGAAATCATTGGGGGAAAGGACCCCGACGGACTGTCCAAGGGAACCAGTTCCTACGTCGGACGTAACCCGTCCGTCATGGACAATGCCGCCAACGTCCGTTGGGTATGTTAGTTTTACTACCCTATATAACGAGGGGTGGAGCAAAACTGGGAGTCGGCCTGCACAATTTTTTGCCATTTTGCGTAGTTCAGGAGTACCACTCCTCATCATGACGATGTTGGGATAAAGTTTTTCGGCAGCCTCCACGTGATCCCACACTTTTAGATTGCCCCCTGTAGTCCTGATGAGGGTAATTACCCCCGGGGCGTCGGGGAAGTTGAACGGGTCTTCGGACGACTTGCCGTTGACCTCTTTGAGCTTAAGGAGTGGCTTCAAAAGTGCACGCCTTTGTGCACTCCACTCCCTAGCTACGTCCTTTGAGTCTATTTTCATTAGGGCTTCGCCCCTCGGGAGAGTCTTTTTCTTTCTGGGCTGGGACGTTGTAGGAGAAGGGGTGGGAGTGGGGGAGAGAGTTTTCCTTGGTGTAAGTGGGGTCAGCTTGAAGACCGGGGACTGGGAAAAGGAGAGATGTTTGCTGATTTTTTTGAGGGGGGAAGACGGGAGGCTGCTTGCCTTTTTGGCATAAGTGTCTTTTGGCCTCTCCGGAGACCCGGGTAGCGAGACGGCTGCATGCGTCTTCCTGTCGCTGCTTCTGCTCCTCCGCTGCATCTTGATGCTGTGTTGCTGCTGCTGTTCTTCCTCCTCTCTGTTTCTTTTTAGGGAAGAGGCTCTTGGTTGTGCCGCTGAGCCGACCTCCATCCGCTCCTCCGTCGGGGGTTTTTTGGGTTTCGCCTGCAGGGCGTCCTGCTTGGTTGGCGAGGGTGTCGTCGCCTTCTTCCTGGGAGGAGCTGCCGACTCCTTTGGCTTGGGAGAGGGCGCAGGAGGGGACGCTGGCACTGCTGCTGCTTTGGCGGGTTGCTTTTCCGCCGACGGTTGGCTCTTGGGTTTGGTTCCTCTCTTGCCAACCGTCTTCCATTCTCCCTCCTTTTGCTCCGCCGGGCCGTTTTTTGGTTGTGCCGGTTTGTCCGGCTTTTCTGCTGTAGTAGGGGCGGCGGCGGTCGTCTGCGGAGGTTGGGTCTTGGGTGCCGGATTCTTGGTGGGGCACTCCCTGGCCACGTGGTTGGAGTCTCCGCAGACCCAGCAGAAGGGCTTCCTGCCCTCCACGACGACGTAGATCCTTCTCCCCCTGCAGTTGATGATGTTGGGGATTGTGGCCAACTTTTCGCGAGCGACCGTCGCCTGCAGGGTGAAGTCGCCAGTCAAAAAGCCCTGCTTCGAGGTGAGCGCCTTTACTTCCTCGACCCTGCCGTACTGAGTGAAAAAAACGCCGACATGGTCTGGTGAGATGTCCATGGCACTCCGTGCAGGGTGATCTTGGTTCTGCGCGTGCCCATGTACTCAGTTTCCAGTATCAGGGTCTTGGTCTGCATGGTGGTGCCGGCCAGTTTTCTGGCCTCGTCGGCGGTGCTGAGCAGTACGTCCCACGTGGCGCAGCTGCGCCTAGCCACCATCTTGCCGTTGATTTTGAGGGCTTTGATGGCCTCCTCTATGGCGTCCCTGCTGACTCCGATGAGTTTGTGGCTTTTCAGGTCCTTGGTCAGCAGGGAGAGGATCCTGGGCTCGATCTCGCTCAGCGTTTCGGGTATCGGGAGGATTTCCGATCCCTTCACGTACTCTGCGTACTTGTCCTTGAGGGACTCGTAGTACGCAGCGCCCTTGAGTACTTTCTGGATGGTCCCCTCTTTCCATGCCATGCTGGTAGGTACCGCTGCTGCTGGTTTCTGCTGCACAACTTCCGCCGACGTGGAGGGAACCGGAGATACTGGTGCCGCCGGTAGTGCCGGTAGTCTTGGTAGTCCAGGTAATCCGGGTGCTTCGGGTGCTTCTTGTGCGGGGGTGTTGGCGTGGCTGGCGGTAAGCGCCAGTCCCCCTCCGTGCCTCCCACCGACGCCATGGTGAGAGGAGTGTTGTTATCCGGCCCATCGGA
>JBBBDQ010025534.1:0-33664 GCA_037127315.1 Ascarosepion bandense
GCTTCACTACTTGGTTGTAATTGCCCTAGAAAGTCACGCTTCACTACTTGGTTGTAATTGCCCTAGCAAGACACGCTTCACTACTTGGTTGTAATTGCCCTAGAAAGACACGATTCACTACTTGGTTGTAATTGCCTCTAGAAAGACACGCTTCACTACTTGGTTGTAATTGCCCTAGCAAGACACGCTTCACTACTTGGTTGTAATTGCCCTAGAAAGACACGCTTCACTACTTGGTTGTAATTACCCCAGAAAGACACGCTTCACTACTTGGTTGTAATTGGCTCAGCAAGAGACACGCTTCACTACTTGGTTGTAATTGCCCTCGAAAGACACGCTTCACTAATTGGTTGTAATTGCCCTAGCAAGACACGCTTCACTACTTGGTTGTAATTGCCTCTAGAAAGACACGCTTCACTACTTGGTTGTAATTGCCCTAGCAAGACACGCTTCACTACTGGTTGTAATTGCCCTAGAAAGACACGCTTCACTACTTGGTTGTAATTGCCCTGGCAAGACACGCTTCACTACTTGGTTGTAATTGCCCTAGAAAGACACGCTTCACTACTTGGTTGTAATTGCCCTAGCAAGACACGCTTCACTACTTGGTTGTAATTGCCCTAGAAAGACACGCTTCACTACTTGGTTGTAATTGCCCTAGAAAGTTATAATGCTTCACTACTTGGTTGTAATTGCCCTAGAAAGACACGCTTGATTGGTTGTAATTGCCCTAGGAAAGACACGCTTCACTACTTGGTTGTAATTGCCCTAGAAAGACACGCTTCACTACTTGGTTGTAATTGCCCTAGAAAGACACGATTCACTACTTGGTTGTAATTGCCCTAGAAAGACACGCTTCACTACTTGGTTTTAATTGCCCTAGAAAGACACGCTTCACTACTTGGTTGTAATTGCACTAGCAAGACACGCTTCACTACTTGGTTGTAATTGCCCTAGAAAGACACGTTCACTACTTGGTTGTAATTGCCTTAAAAGACACGCTTCACTACTTGGTTGTAATTGCCCTAGAAAGACACGCTTCACTACTTGGTTGTAATTGTCTTAGAAAGACACGCTTCACTACTTGGTTGTAATTGCCCTAGCAAGACACGCTTCACTACTTGGTTGTAATTGCTCCTAGAAAGACACGCTTCACTACTTGGTTGTAATTGCCCTAGAAAGACACGCTTCACTACATGGTTGTAATTGCCCTAGCAAGATACGCTTCACTACTTGGTTGTAATTGCCCTAGCAAGATAAGCTTCACTACTTGGTTGTAATTGCCCTAGCAAGATACGCTTCACTACTTGGTTGTAATTGCCCTAGCAAAACACGCTTCACTACTTGGTTGTAATTGCGCTAGAAAGACACGCTTCACTACTTGGTTGTAATTGCCCTAGCAAGACACGCTTCACTACTTGGTTGTAATTGCCCTAGAAAGACACGCTTCACTACTTGGTTGTAATTACCCTAGAAAGACACGCTTCACTACTTGGTTGTAATTGTCCTAGTAAGACACGCTTCACTACTTGGTTGTAATTGCCCTAGAAAGACACGCTTCACTACTTGGTTGTAATTGCCCTAGAAAGACACGCTTCACTACTTGGTTGTAATTGCCCTAGCAAGACACGCTTCACTACTTGGTTGTAATTGTACTAGAAAGACACGCTTCACTACTTGGTTGTAATTGCCCTAGAAAGACACGCTTCACTACGTGGTTGTAATTGCCCTAGAAAGACACCCTTCACTACTTGGTTGTAATTGCCCTAGAAAGACACGCTTCACTACTTGGTTGTAATTGCCCTAGAAAGACATGCTTCACTACTTGGTTGTAATTGCCCTAGAAAAACACGCTTCACTACTTGGTTGTAATTGCCCTAGAAAGACACGCTTCACTACTTGGTTGTAATTGCCCTAGAAAGACACGCTTCACTACTTGGTTGTAAATGCCCTAGAAAGACATGCTTCTCTACTTGGTTGTAATTGCCCTAGCAAGACACGCTTCAGTAGTCGGTTGTAATTGCCCTAGCAAGACACGCTTCTCTACTTGGTTGTAATTGCCTAAGAAGACACATTTGCTACTTGGTTGTGACTGCCCTAGCAAGACATGCGCTTCACTACTTGGTTGTAATTGCCCTAGAAAGACACGCTTCACTACTTGGTTGTAATTGCCCCTAGAAAGACACGCTTCACTACTTGGTTGTAATTGCCCTAGCAAGACACGCTTCCTACTTGGTTGTAATTGCCCTAGAAAGACACGCTTCATACTTGGTTGTAATTGGCCTGAAAGACACGCTTCACTAGTTGGTTGTAATTGCCCTAGAAAGACACGCTTCACTACTTCCAGTTGTAAATGCCTAGCAAGACACGCTTCACTACTTGGTTGTAATTGCCCTAGGAGCACGCTTCACTACTTGGTTGTAATTGCCCTCGCAAGACACGCTTCCACTACTTGGTTGTAATTGCCCTAGAAAGACACCTTCACTACTTGGTTGTAATTGCCCTAGAAAGACACGCTTCACTGCTTGGTGCATAATTGCCCTAGAAAGACACCTTCACTACTTGGTTTTAACTGCCCTAGAAAGACACGCTTCACTACTTGGGTTGCTTAATTGCCCTAGCAAGACACGCTTCACTACTTGGTTGTAATTGCCCTAGAAAGACACGTTCCACTACTTGGTTGTAATTGCCCTAGCAAGACACGCTTCACTACTTGGTTGTAATTGCCTAGAAAGACACGCTTCACTACTTGGTTGTAGTGCCCTAGAAAGACACGCTTCACTACTTGGTTGTAATTGCCCTAGAAAGACACGCTTCACTGCTTGGTTGTAATTGCCTAGAGGAGCACGATTCACTACTTGGGTGTAATTGCCCTAGAAAGACACGCTTCACTTGGTTTAATTGCCCTAGAGAACCCTTTACCACTTGGTTGTAATTGCCTAAGCAAGACACCGCTTCACTACTTGGTTGTAATTGCCCTAGAAAGGAACACGTTCACTACTTGGTTGTAATTGCCCTGAAGACACGCTTCACTGCTTGGTTGGTACCCTGAAAGGCAGCTTCACTACTTGGTTGTAATTGCCCTAGAAAGACACGCCCCACTACTTGGTTGTAATTGCCTAAGACACGCTTCACTACTTGGTTCTGTAGTGCCTAGAAAGACACACTTCTTTCTTGGTTGTAATTGCCCTAGCAAGACACTTCTACTTGGTTGTAATTGCCCTAGAAAGACACGCTTCCACTGCTTGGTTGTAATTGCCCTAGAAAGACACTTCACTACTTGGTTGTAAATGCCCTGAAAGACATGCTTCTCTACTTGGTTGTAATTGCCCTTAAGACAAGCTTCAGTACTCAGTTGTAATTGCCCTAGCAGGCACTTCACTACTTGGTTGTAATTGCCCTAGAAAGACACGCTTCCTTTCTTGGTTGTAATTGCCTAGCAAGACACGCTTCCTTTCCGCCCAGTTTGTAATTGCCCTAGCAAGACACGATTTTCTACTTGGTTGTAATTGCCCTAGAAAGACACGCTTCACTACCTGGGTGTAATTGCCCTAGCAGACACGCTTCACTACTTAGTTGTAATTGCCTAGAAAGACACACTTCCTGCTTGGTGCTTGTGCCCTAGAAAGACACGCTTCACTGTGGTTTTAATTGCCCTAGCAGATACGCTTCACTACTTGGTTGGTGCCCTAGCAAGACACACAGCCTTCTCTTGGTTATAGTGCCCTAGCAAGGCCTTCCTCTTGGTTGTAGTGCCTAGCAAAACACGCTTCACTACTTGGTTGTAATTGCGCTAGAAAGACACGCTTCACTACTTGGTTGTAATTGCCCCTGTGGACACGCTTCACTACTTGGTTGTAATTGCCCTAGAAAGACACGCTTCACTACTTGGTTGTAATTGTCCTAGTAAGACATGCTTCACTACTTAGTTGTAATTGCCCTAGAATGACACGCTTCACTACTTGGTTGTAATTGCCCTAGAAAGACACGCTTCACTACTTGGTTGTAATTGCACTAGCAAGACACGCTTCACTACTTGGTTGTAATTGCACTAGAAAGACACGCTTCACTACTTGGTTGTAATTGCCCTAGAAAGACACGCTTCACTACTTGGTTGTAATTGCCCTA
Source organism: Ascarosepion bandense (assembly GCA_037127315.1). Taxonomy (NCBI): domain Eukaryota; kingdom Metazoa; phylum Mollusca; class Cephalopoda; order Sepiida; family Sepiidae; genus Ascarosepion; species Ascarosepion bandense. The sequence continues at coordinate 4,129 of JBBBDQ010025534.1, forward strand.
GAAAGACACGCTTCACTACTTAGTTGTAATTGCCCTAGAAAGACACGCTTCACTACTTGGTTGTAATTGCCCTAGAAAGACATGCTTCACTACTTGGTTGTAATTGCCCTAGAAAAACACGCTTCACTACTTGGTTGTAATTGCCCTAGAAAGACACGCTTCACTACTTGGTTGTAATTGCCCTAGAAAGACACGCTTCACTACTTGGTTGTAAATGCCCTAGAAAGACATGCTTCTCTACTTGGTTGTAATTGCCCTAGCAAGACACGCTTCAGTACTCGGTTGTAATTGCCCTAGCAAATGCAGCACTACTTGGTTGTAATTGCCCTAGAAAGACACGCTTCACTACTTGGTTGTAATTGCCTAGCAAGACACGCTTCACTACTTGGTTGTATTGCCCTAGCAAGACACGCTTCACTACCTGGTTGTAATTGCCCTAGCAGACACGCTTCACTACTTGGTTGTAATTGCCCTAGAAAGACACGCTTCACTACTTGGTTGTAATTGCCTAGCAAGACACACTTCCTCTTGGTTGTAATTGCCCTAGAAAGACACGCTTCACTACTTGGTTGTAATTGCCCTAGAAAGACACGCTTCACTACTTGGTTGTAATTACCCTAGCAAGACACCCTTCACTACTTGGGTTGTAATTGCCCTAGCAAGACACGCTTCACTACTTGGTTGTAATTGCCCTAGAAAGACACGCTTCACTACTTGGTTGTAATTACCCTAGAAAGACACGCTTCACTGCTTGGTTGTAATTGTCCTAGTAAGACACGCTTCACTACTTGGTTAGCAATTGCCCTAGAAAGACACGCTTCACTATTGGTTGTAATTGCCTGAAGACACGCTTCATTACTTGATTGTAATTGCCCTAGAAAGACACGCTTCACTACTTGGTTGTAATTGCCCTAGCAAGACACGCTTCACTACTTGGTTGTAATTGCCCTAAGAAAGACACGCTTCACTACTTGGTTGTAATTGGCCTAACGCCAAGACACGCTTCACTAGTTGGTTGTAGTGCCCTAGAAAGACACGCTTCACTACTTGGTTGTAATTACCCTAGAAAGACACGCCACTACTTGGTTGTAATTGTCCTAGTAAGACACGCTTCACTACTTGGTTGTAATTGCCCTAGAAAGACACGCTTCACTACTTGGTTGTAATTGCCCTAGAAAGACACGCTTCATTACTTGATTGTAATTGCCCTAGAAAGACACGCTTCACTACTTGGTTGTAATTGCCTAGCAAGACACTGCTTCACTACTTGGTTGTAATTGCCCTAGAAAGACACGCTTCATACTTGGTTGTAATTGGCCTAGAAAGACACGCTTCACTAGTTGGTTGTAATTGCCCTAGCAAGACACGCTTCACTATCTTGGTTGTAATTGCCCTAGAGAACCACGCTTCACTACTTGGTTATGCATTGCCCTCGCAAGACACGCTTCACTACTTGGTTGTAATTGCCCTAGAAAGACCACGCTTCACTACTTGGTTGTAGTGCCTAGAAAGACACGCTTCACTGCTTGGTTGTAATTGCCTAGAAGAGCACGATTCACTACTTGGTTGTAGTATACCTAGAAAGACACGCCTCACTACTTGGTTTTAACTGCCCTAGAAAGACACGCTTCACTACTTGGTTGTAATTGCCCTAGCAAGACACGCTTCACTACTTGGTTGTAATTGCCCTAGAAAGACACGTTCACTACTTGGTTGCTTAATTGCCCTAGCAAGACACGCTTCACTACTTGGTTGTAATTGCCCTAGAAAGACACGCTTCACTACTTGGTTGTAATTGCCCTAGAAAGACACGCTTCACTACTTGGTTGTAATTGCCCTAGAAAGACACCTTCCCTGCTTGGTGGCAATTGCCTAGAAAGACACGATTCACTACTTGGGTGTAATTGCCCTAGAAAGACACGCTTCCTCACTGGTTTTAATTGCCTAGAAAGACACGCTTCACTACTTGGTTGCCGTGCCCTAGCAAGACACGCTTCACTACTTGGTTGTAATTGCCCTAGAAAGACACGTTCACTACTTGGTTGTAGTGCCCTAGAAAGACACGCTTCACTACTTGGTTGTAATTTCACCTAGAAAGACACGCTTCACTACTTGGTTGTAATTGCCCTAGAAAGACACGCTTCACTACTTGGTTGTAATTGCCCTAGAAAGACACGCTTCACTACTTGGTTGTAATTGCCCTAAAAGAATAGCTTCTCTTGGTTGTAATTGCTAGCAAAGACACGCTTCACTACTTGGTTATGTAATTGCCCTGAAAGACACGCTTCACTACTTGGTTGTAATTGCCCTAGAAAGACACACTTCACTACTTGGTTGTAAGCCCTAGAAAGAGACATGCTTCTCTACTTGGTTAGTGCCCAGGCAAGACAGCACAGTACTCGGTTGTAATTGCCCTAGCAAAGAACCTTTACTACTTGGTTGTAATTGCCCTAGAAAGACACGCTTCGCTACTTGGTTGTAATTGCCCTAGCAAGGCACTTCACTACTTGGTTGTAATTGCCCTGGCAAGACACGATTTTCTACTTGGTTGTAATTGCCCTAGAAAGACACTTCACTACCTGGAGTCTCCATTGCCTAACAAGACACGCTTCACTATAGTTGTAATTGCCCTAGAAAGACACTTCACTACTTGGTTGTAATTGCCCTAGAAAGACACGCTTCACTACATGGTTTTTTAGTGCCCCTGTAGAATCGCTTCACTACTTGGTTGTAATTGCCTAGCAAGACACGCTTCACTACTTGGTTGTAATTGCCCTATCAAGATACGCTTCACTACTTGGTTGTAATTGCCCTGTAAACAACCACTACTTGGTTATAATTGCGCTAGAAAGACACGCTTCACTGCTTGGTTGTAATTGCCCTAGCAAGACACGTTTCACTACTTGGTTGTAATTGCCCTAGAAAGACACGCTTCACTACTTGGGTTGTAATTACCCTAGAAAGACACGCTTCACTACTTGGTTGTAATTGTCCTAGTAAGACATGCTTCACTACTTGGTTGTAATTGCCTTCTAGAAAGACACGCTTCAATTACTTGGTTGTAATTGCCCTAGAAAGACACGCTTCACTACTTGGTTGTAATTGCCCTAGCAAGACACGCTTCACTACTTGGTTGTAATTGCACTAGAAAGACACGCTTCACTACTTGGTTGTAATTGCCCTAGAAAGACACGCTTCACTACTTGGTTGTAATTGCCCTAGAAAGACACGCTTCACTACTTTAGTTGTAATTGCCCTAGAAAGACACGCTTCACTACTTGGTTGTAATTGCCCTAGAAAGACACGCTTCACTACTTGGTTGTAATTGCCCTAGAAAGACACGCTTTCTATTACTTGATTGTAATTGCCCTAGCAAGACACGCTTCACTACTTGGTTGTAATTACTCAGCAAGACACGCTTCACTACTTGGTTGTAATGTTCTAGCAAGACACGCTCAATTCTCACCTGGTTGTAATTGCCCTAGCAAGACACGCTTCACTACTTTGGTTGTAATTGCCCTAGAAAGACATGCTTCACTACTTGGTTGTAATTGCCCTAGAAAACACGCTTCACTACTTGGTTGTAATTGCCCTAGAGTACACGCTTCGTTTCACTTGGCTGGTAATTACCTAGAAAGACACCTGCTCACTACTTTGTCAAATGCCTTGGAAAAACATCGCTTCATCAGTTGGCAATTTCGCCTAGTAAGACTTCAGTTTTTCAGCACCGGTCATGTAATTGCTCTAGCAAGAATGCTTCATCTTTTGCCTGGTTGTGACCATCAAGTACCATCATCAACACTACAACTACTGTACATTACCTGCTGCTTCTTCTAAAATACCATGACACGCTCAATACTTAATAACGATCAGCAAAGACGCTTTCATTCACCTGGTTGTGATCGTCGTGCAGACACTTAATTTACTGGTTGTAATGTTCTAGAAAGACACGCTTCACTACTGGTTGTATCGTCTCTTAGCAAGACACGCTTCACTACTTGGTTACAAATTTGCTCCAGAAAGACACGCTTCACTACTTGGTTGTAATTGCCCTAGGTGCATACGCTTCACTACTTGGTTGTAATTGCCCTATAAGACACGCTTCACTACTTGGTTGTAATTGCCCCAGCAAGACACGCTTCACTACTGGTTTGTAATTGCCCTAGAAAGACACGCTTCACTACTTGGTTGTAATTACCTTAGAAAGACACGCTTCACTACTTGGTTGTAATTGTCCTAGTAAGACACGCTTCACTACTTGGTTGTAATTGCCCTAGAAAGACACGCTTCACTACTTGGTTGTAATTGCCCTAGAAAGACACGCTTCATTACTTGATTGTAATTGCCCTAGAAAGACACGCTTCACTACTTGGTTGTAATTGCCCTAGCAAGACACGCTTCACTACTTGGTTGTAATTGCCCTAGAAAGACACGCTTCACTACTTGGTTGTAATTGGCCTAGCAAGACACGCTTCACTAGTTGGTTGTAATTGCCCTAGAAAGACACGCTTCACTACTTGGTTGTAATTGCCCTAGCAAGACACGCTTCACTACTTGGTTGTAATTGCCCTAGAAAGACACGCTTCACTACTTGGTTGTAATTGCCCTCGCAAGACACGCTTCACTACTTGGTTGTAATTGCCCTAGAAAGACACGCTTCACTACTTGGTTGTAATTGCCCTAGAAAGACACGCTTCACTGCTTGGTTGTAATTGCCCTAGAAAGACACGATACACTACTTGGTTGTAATTGCCCTAGAAAGACACGCTTCACTACTTGGTTTTAACTGCCCTAGAAAGACACGCTTCACTACTTGGTTGTAATTGCCCTAGCAGGACACGCTTCACTACTTGGTTGTAATTGCCCTAGAAAGACACGCTTCACTACTTGGTTGTAATTGCCTTAGAAAGACACGCTTCACTGCTTGGTTGTAATTGCCCTAGAAAGACACGATTCACTACTTGGGTGTAATTGCCCTAGAAAGACACGCTTCACTACTTGTTTTTAATTGCCCTAGAAAGACACGCTTCACTACTTGGTTGTAATTGCCCTAGCAAGACACGCTTCACTACTTGGTTGTAATTGCCCTAGAAAGACACATTCACTACTTGGTTGTAATTGCCCTAGAAAGACACGCTTCACTACTTGGTTGTAATTGCCCTAGAAAGACACGCTTCACTACTTGGTTGTAATTGCCCTAGAAAGACACGCTTCACTACTTGGTTGTAATTGCCCTAGAAAGACACGCTTCACTACTTGGTTGTAATTGCCCTAGAAAGACACGCTTCACTACTTGGTTGTAATTGCCCTAGCAAGACACGCTTCACTACTTGGTTGTAATTGCACTAGAAAGACACGCTTCACTACTTGGTTGTAATTGTCCTAGAAAGACACGCTTCACTACTTGGTTGTAATTGCCCTAGAAAGACACGCTTCACTACTTGGTTGTAATTGCCCTAGAAAGACACGCTTCACTACTTGGTTGTAATTGCCCTAGAAAGATATGCTTCACTACTTGGTTGTAATTGCCCTAGAAAAACACGCTTCACTACTTGGTTGTAATTGCCCTAGAAAGACACGCTTCACTACTTGGTTGTAATTGCCCTAGAAAGACACGCTTCACTACTTGGTTGTAAATGCCCTAGAAAGACATGCTTCTCTACTTGGTTGTAATTGCCCTAGCAGGACACGCTTCAGTACTCGGTTGTAATTGCCCTAGCAAGACACGCTTCACTACTTGGTTGTAATTGCCCTAGAAAGACACGCTTCACTACTTGGTTGTAATTGCCCTAGCAAGACACGCGTCACTACTTGGTTGTAATTGCCCTAGCAAGACACGCTTCACTACTTGGTTGTAATTGCCCTAGAAAGACACGCTTCACTACCTTGTTGTAATTGCTCTAGCAAGACACGCTTCACTACTTGGTTGTAATTGCCCTAGAAAGACACGCTTCACTACTTGGTTGTAATTGCCCTAGCAAGACACGCTTCACTACTTGGTTGTAATTGCCCTAGAAAAACACGCTTCACTACTTGGTTGTAATTGCCCTAGAAAGACACGCTTCACTACTTGGTTGTAATTGCCCTAGCAAGACACGCTTCACTACTTGGTTGTAATTGCCCTAGAAAGACACGCTTCACTACTTGGTTGTAATTGCCCTAGAAAGACACGCTTCACCAGATGGTTGTAATTGCCCTAGCAAGATACGCTTCACTATTTGGTGGTAATTGCCCTAGCAAGACACGCTTCACTACTTGGTTGTAATTGCCCTAGCAAGATACGCTTCACTACTTGGTTGTAATTGCCCTAGCAAAACACGCTTCACTACTTGGTTGTAATTGCGCTAGAAAGACACGCTTCACTACTTGGTTGTAATTGCCCTAGCAAGACACGCTTCACTACTTGGTTGTAATTGCCCTAGAAAGACACGCTTCACTACTTGGTTGTAATTACCCTAGAAAGACACGCTTCACTACTTGGTTGTAATTGTCCTAGTAAGACACGCTTCACTACTTGGTTGTAATTGCCCTAGAAAGACACGCTTCACTACTTGGTTGTAATTGCCCTAGAAAGACACGCTTCATTACTTGATTGTAATTGCCCTAGAAAGACACGCTTCACTACTTGGTTGTACTTGCCCTAGCAAGACACGCTTCACTACTTGGTTGTAATTGCCCTAGAAAGACACGCTTCACTACTTGGTTGTAATTGGCCTAGCAAGACACGCTTCACTACTTGGTTGTAATTGCTCTAGCAAGACACGCTTCACTACTTGGTTGTAATTGCCCTAGCAAGACACGCTTCACTACTTGGTTGTAATTGCCCTAGAAAGACACGCTTCACTACTTGGTTGTAATTGCCCTAGCAAGACACGCTTCACTACTTGGTTGTAATTGCCCTAGAAAGACACGCTTCACTACTTGGTTGTAATTGCACTAGAAAGACACGCTTCACTACTTGGTTGTAATTGCCCTAGAAAGACACGCTTCACTGCTTGGTTGTAATTGCCCTAGAAAGACACGATTCACTACTTGGTTGTAATTGCCCTAGAAAGACACGCTTCACTACTTGGTTTTAACTGCCCTAGAAAGACACGCTTCACTACTTGGTTGTAATAGCCCTAGCAAGACACGCTTCACTACTTGGTTGTAATTGCCCTAGAAAGACACGTTCACTACTTGGTTGTAACTGCCCTAGCAAGGCACGCTTCACTACTTGGTTGTAATTGCCCTAGAAAGACACGCTTCACTACATGGTTTTAACTGCCCTAGAAAGACACGCTTCACTACTTGGTTGTAATTGCCCTAGCAAGACACGCTTCACTACTTGGTTGTAATTGCCCTAGAAAGACACGTTCACTACTTGGTTGTAATTGCCCTAGCAAGGCACGCTTCACTACTTGGTTGTAATTGCCCTAGAAAGACACGCTTCACTTCTTGGTTGTAATTGCCCTAGAAAGACACGCTTCACTACTTGGTTGTAATTGCCCTAGAAAGACACGCTTCACTGCTTGGTTGTAATTGCCCTAGAAAGACACGATTCACTACTTGGTTGTAATTGCCCTAGAAAGACACGCTTCACTACTTGGTTTTAATTGCCCTAGAAAGACACGCTTCACTACTTGGTTGTAATTGCCCTAGCAAGATACGCTTCACTACTTGGTTGTAATTGCCCTAGAAAGACACGTTCACTACTTGGTTGTAATTGCCTTAGAAAGACACGATTCACTACTTGATTGTAATTGCCCTAGAAAGACACGCTTCACTACTTGGTTGTAATTGCCCTAGAAAGACACGCTTCACTACTTGGTTGTAATTGCCCTAGAAAGACACGCTTCACTACTTGGTTGTAATTGCCCTAGCAAGACACGCTTCACTACTTGGTTGTAATTGCACTAGAAAGACACGCTTCACTACTTGGTTGTAATTGCCCTAGAAAGACACGATTCACTACTTGGTTGTAATTGCCCTAGAAAGACACGCTTCACTACTTGGTTTTAACTGCCCTAGAAAGACACGCTTCACTACTTGGTTGTAATAGCCCTAGCAAGACACGCTTCACTACTTGGTTGTAATTGCCCTAGAAAGACACGTTCACTACTTGGTTGTAATTGCCCTAGCAAGGCACGCTTCACTACTTGGTTGTAATTGCCCTAGAAAGACACGCTTCACTACATGGTTTTAACTGCCCTAGAAAGACACGCTTCACTACTTGGTTGTAATTGCCCTAGCAAGACACGCTTCACTACTTGGTTGTAATTGCCCTAGAAAGACACGTTCACTACTTGGTTGTAATTGCCCTAGCAAGGCACGCTTCACTACTTGGTTGTAATTGCCCTAGAAAGACACGCTTCACTTCTTGGTTGTAATTGCCCTAGAAAGACACGCTTCACTACTTGGTTGTAATTGCCCTAGAAAGACACGATTCACTACTTGGTTGTAATTGCCCTAGAAAGACACGCTTCACTACTTGGTTTTAATTGCCCTAGAAAGACACGCTTCACTACTTGGTTGTAATTGCCCTAGCAAGATACGCTTCACTACTTGGTTGTAATTGCCCTAGAAAGACACGTTCACTACTTGGTTGTAATTGCCTTAGAAAGACACGATTCACTACTTGATTGTAATTGCCCTAGAGAGACACGCTTCACTACTTGGTTGTAATTGCCCTAGAAAGACACGCTTCACTACTTGGTTGTAATTGCCCTAGAAAGACACGCTTCACTACTTGGTTGTAATTGCCCTAGCAAGACACGCTTCACTACTTGGTTGTAATTGCACTAGAAAGACACGCTTCACTACTTGGTTGTAATTGCCCTAGAAAGACACGCTTCACTACTTGGTTGTAATTGCCCTAGAAAGACACGCTTCACTACTTGGTTGTAATTGCCCTAGAAAGACACGCTTCACTACTTGGTTGTAATTGCCCTAGAAAAACATGCTTCTCTACTTAGTTGTAATTGCCCTAGCAAGACACGCTTCAGTACTTGGTTGTAATTGCCCTAGCAAGACACGCTTCACTACTTGGTTGTAATTGCCCTAGAAAGACACGCTTCACTACTTGGTTGTAATTGCCCTAGCAAGACACGCTTCACTACTTGGTTGTAATTGCCCTTGCAAGACACGCTTCACTACTTGGTTGTAATTGCCCTAGAAAGACACGCTTCACTACCTGGTTGTAATTGCCCTAGCAAGACACGCTTCACTACTTGGTTGTAATTGCCCTAGAAAGACACGCTTCACTACTTGGTTGTAATTGCCCTAGCAAGACACGCTTCACTACTTGGTTGTAATTGCCCTAGAAAGACACGCTTCACTACTTGGTTGTAATTGCCCTAGCAAGATACGCTTCATTACTTGGTTGTAATTGCCCTAGCAAGACACGCTTCACTACTTTGTTGTAATTGCCCTAGCAAGATACGCTTCACTACTTGGTTGTAATTGCCCTAGCAAAACACGCTTCACTACTTGGATGTAATTGCCCTAGTAAGACACGCTTCACTACTTGGTTGTAATTGCCCTAGCAAGACACGCTTCACTACTTGGTTGTAATTGCCCTAGCAAGATACTATTCACTACTTGTTTGTAATTGCCCTAGCAAGACACGCTTCACTACTTGGTTGTAATTGCCCTAGAAAGACACGCTTCATTACTTGGTTGTAATTGCCCTAGAAAGACACGCTTCACTACTTGGTTGTAATTGCCCTAGCAAGACACGCTTCACTACTTGGTTGTAATTGCCCTAGAAAGACACGCTTCGCTACTTGGTTGTAATTGCCCTAGCAAGACACGCTTCACTACTTGGTTGTAATTGCCCTAGAAAGACACGCTTCACTACTTGGTTGTAATTGCCCTAGCAAGACAAGCTTCACTACTTGGTTGTAATTGACGTAGAAAGACACGCTTCACTACTTGGTTGTAATTGCCCTAGCAAGACACGCTTCACTACTTGGTTGTAATTGCCCTAGAAAGACACGCTTCACTACTTGGTTGTAATTGCCCTAGAAAGACACGCTTCACTACTTGGTTGTAATTGCCCTAGCAAGACACGCTTCACTACTTGGTTGTAATTGCCCTAGAAAGACACGCTTCGCTACTTGGTTGTAATTGCCCTAGCAAGACACGCTTCACTACTTGGTTGTAATTGCCCTAGAAAGACACGCTTCACTACTTGGTTGTAATTGCCCTAGCAAGACACGCTTCACTACTTGGTTGTAATTGACGTAGAAAGACACGCTTCACTACTTGGTTGTAATTGCCCTAGCAAGACACGCTTCACTACTTGGTTGTAATTGCCCTAGAAAGACACGCTTCACTACTTGGTTGTAATTGCCCTAGAAAGACACGCTTCACTACTTGGTTGTAATTGCCCTAGCAAGACACGCTTCACTACTTGGTTGTAATTGCCCTAGAAAGACACGCTTCACTACTTGGTTGTAATTGCCCTAGAAAGACACGCTTCACTACTTGGTTGTAATTGCTCTAGAAAGACACGCTTGACTGCTTGGTTGTAATTGCCCTAGAAAGACACGCTTCACTACTTGGTTGTAATTGCCCTAGCAAGACACGCTTCACTACTTGGTTGTAATTGCCCTAGAAAGACACGCTTCACTACTTGATTGTAATTGCCCTAGCAAGACACGCTTCACTACTTGGTTGTAATTGCCCTAGCAAGACACGCTTCACTACTTGGTTGTAATTGCCCTCGAAAGACACGCTTCACTACTTGGTTGTAATTGCCCTAGCAAGACACGCTTCACTACTTGGTTGTAATTGCCCTAGAAAGACACGCTTCACTACTTGGTTGTAATTGCCCTAGCAAGACACGCTTCACTACTTGGTTGTAATTGCCCTAGAAAGTCACGCTTCACTACTTGGTTGTAATTGCCCTAGCAAAACACGCTTCACTACTTGGTTGTAATTGCCCTAGAAAGACACGATTAACTACTTGGTTGTAATTGCCCTAGAAAGACACGCTTCACTACTTGGTTTTAATTGCCCTAGAAAGACACGCTTCACTACTTGGTTGTAATTGCCCTAGCAAGACACGCTTCACTACTTGGTTGTAATTGCCCTAGAAAGACACGTTCACTACTTGGTTGTAATTGCCCTAGAAAGACACGCTTCACTACTTGGTTGTAATTGCCCTAGAAAGACACGCTTCACTACTTGGTTGTAATTGCCCTAGAAAGACACGCTTCATTACTTGGTTGTAATTGCCCTAGAAAGACACGCTTCACTACTTGGTTGTAATTGCCCTAGCAAGACACGCTTCACTACTTGGTTGTAATTGCCCTAGAAAGACACGCTTCGCTACTTGGTTGTAATTGCCCTAGCAAGACACGCTTCACTACTTGGTTGTAATTGCCCTAGAAAGACACGCTTCACTACTTGGTTGTAATTGCCCTAGCAAGACACGTTTCACTACTTGGTTGTAATTGACGTAGAAAGACACGCTTCACTACTTGGTTGTAATTTCCCTAGCAAGACACGCTTCACTACTTGGTTGTAATTGCCCTAGAAAGACACGCTTCACTACTTGGTTGTTATTGCCCTAGAAAGACACGCTTCACTGCTTGGTTGTAATTGCCCTAGAAAGACACGATTCACTACTTGGTTGTAATTGCCCTAGAAAGACACGCTTCACTACTTGGTTTTAATTGCCCTAGAAAGACACGCTTCACTACTTGGTTGTAATTGCCCTAGCAAGACACGCTTCACTACTTGGTTGTAATTGCCCTAGAAAGACACGTTCACTACTTGGTTGTAATTGCCCCAGAAAGACACGCTTCACTACTTGGTTGTAATTGCCCTAGAAAGACACGCTTCACTACTTGGTTGTAATTGCCCTAGAAAGACACACTTCACTACTTGGTTGTAATTGCCCTAGAAAGACACGCTTCACTGCTTGGTTGTAATTGTTCCCTAGAAAGACACGATTCACTACTTGGTTGTAATTGCCCTAGAAAGACACGCTTCACTACTTGATTTTAATTGCCCTAGAAAGACACGCTTCACTACTTGGTTGTAATTGCCTAGCAAGACACGCTTCACTACTTGGTTATAGTACCCTAGAAAGACACGTTCACTATTTGGTTGTTATTGCCCTAGCAAGACACGCTTCACTACTTGGTTGTAATTGCCCTAGAAAGACACGCTTCACTACTTGGTTGTAATTGCCCTAGAAAGACACGCTTCATTACTTGGTTGTAATTGCCCTAGAAAGACACGCTTCACTACTTGGTTGTAATTGCCCTAAGAACACTTCCACTACTTGGTTGTAATTGCGCCTAGAACACGCTTCACTACTTGGTTGTAGTGCCCTAGAAAGACACGCTTCACTACTTGGTTGTAATTGCCCTAGCAAGACACGCTTCACTACTTGGTTGTAATTGCCCTAGAAAGACACGCTTCACTACTTGGTTGTAATTGCCCTAGAAAGAATGCCTTCACTACTTGGTTGTAATTGCCCTAGCAAGACACGCTTTACCACTTGGTTGTAATTGCCCTAGAAGAACCCTTCACTACTTGGTTGTAATTGCCCTAGCAAGACACGCTTCCTACTTGGTTGTAATTGCCCTAAAGACACGCTTCACTACTTGGTTGTAATTACCTAGAAGAACCGCCCACTACTTGGTTGTAATTGCCTAGAAAGACACGCTTGACTGCTTGGTTGTAATTGCCCTAGAAAGTACGCTTCACTACTTGGTTGTAATTGCCCTAGCAAGACACGCTTCACTACTTGGTTATTAATTGCCCTAGAAAGACACGCTTCACTTGATTGTAATTGCCCTAGCAAGACACGCGCTTCACTACTTGGTTGTAATTGCCCTAGCAAGACACGCTTCACTACTTGGTTGTATTGCCCTCGAAAGACACGCTTCACTACTTGGTTGTAATTTGCCCTATTAGAGACACGCTTCACTACTTGGTTGTAATTGCCTAAGAACACGCTTCACTACTTGGTTATGTGCCTAGCAAGACACATCACTACTTGATTTGTAAATTGCCCTAGAAAGACACGCTACACTACTTGGTTGTAATTGCCCTAGAAAGACACGCTTCACTACTTGGTTGTAATTGCCCTAGAAAGACACGCTTCACTACTTGGTTGTAATTGCCTAGAAAGACACGCTTCACTACTTGGTTGTAATTGCCCTAGCAAGACACGCTTCACTACTTGGTTGTAATTGCCCTAGAAAACCCTTCCTTACTTGGTTGTAATTGCCCTAGAAAGACACGCTTCACTACTTGGTTGTAATTGCCCTAGCAAGACACGCTTCACTACTTGGTTGTAATTGCCCTAGAAGACACGCTTCACTACTTGGTTGTAATTGCCTAACCAAGACACGCTTCACTACTTGGTTGTAATTGCCCTAGAAAGACACGCTTCACTACTTGGTTGTAATTGCCCTAGAAAGACACGCTTCACTACTTGGTTGTAATTGCCCTAGAAAGACACGCTTGACTGCTTGGTTGTAATTGCCCTAGAAAGACACGCTTCACTACTTGGTTGTAATTGCCTAGCAAGACACGCTTCACTACTTGGTTGTAATTGCCCTAGAAAGACACGCTTCACTACTTGATTGTAATTGCCTAACAAGACACGCTTCACTACTTGGTTGTAATTGCCCTAGCAAGACACGCTTCACTACTTGGTTGTAATTGCCCTCGAAAGACACGCTTCACTACTTGGTTGTAATTGCCCTAGCAAGACACGCTTCACTACTTGGTTGTAATTGCCCTAGAAAGACACGCTTCACTACTTGGTTGTAATTGCCCTAGCAAGACACGCTTCACTACTTGGTTGTAATTGCCCTAGAAAGACACGCTTCACTACGTGGTTGTAATTGCCCTAGCAAGACACGCTTCACTACTTGGTTGTAATTGCCTCCCTAGAAAGACACGCTTCACTACTTGGTTGTAATTGCCCTAGAAAGAAACGCTTGACTGCTTGGTTGTAATTGTTCCCTAGAAAGACACGCTTCACTACTTGGTTGTAATTGCCCTAGCAAGACACGCTTCACTACTTGGTTGTAATTGCCCTAGAAAGACACGCTTCACTACTTGATTGTAATTGCCCTAGCAAGACACGCTTCACTACTTGGTTGTAATTGCCTAGCAAGACACGCTTCACTACTTGGTTGTAATTGCCCTCGAAAGACACGCTTCACTACTTGGTTGTAATTGCCCTAGCGAACGCTTCACTACTTGGTTGTAATTGCCCTAGAAAGACACGCTTCACTACTTGGTTGTAATTGCCTAACCAAGACACGCTTCACTACTTGGTTGTAATTGCCCTAGAAAGACACGCTTCACTACTTGGTTGTAATTGCCCTAGCAAGACACGCTTCACTACTTTGTTGTAATTGCCCTAGAAAGACACGATTCACTACTTGGTTGCCTTAATTGCCCTAGAAAGACACTTCACTACTTGGTTTTAATTGCCCTAGAAAGACACGCTTCACCTACTTGGTTGTAATTGCCCTAGCAAGACACGCTTACTACTTGGTTGTAATTGCCCTAGAAAGACACGTTCACTACTTGGTTGTAATTGCCCTAGAAAGACACGCTTCACTACTTGGTTGTAATTGCCCTAGAAAGGAACTACGCTTCACTACTTGGTTGCCTTAATTGCCCTAGAAAGACACGCTTCATTACTTGGTTGTAATTGCCCTAGAAAGACACGCTTCACTACTTGGTTGTAATTGCCCTAGCAAGACACGCTTCACTACTTGGTTGTAATTGCCCTAGAAAGACACGCTTCGCTACTTGGTTGTAATTGCCCTAGCAAGACACGCTTCACTACTTGGTTAATTTACTAGAAAGACACGCTTCACTACTTGGTTGTAATTGCCTAGCAAGACGCAACTTCACTAACTTGGTTGTAATTGACGTAGAAAGACACGCTTCACTACTTGGTTGTAATTGCCTAATAGAGACACATCACTAACTTGGTTGTATTTACCCTAGAAAGACACGCTTCACTACTTGGTTGTTATTGCCCTAGAAAGACACGCTTCACTGCTTGGTTGTAATTGCCCTAGAAAGACACGATTCACTACTTGGTTGTAGTACCCCTAGAAGAACCTTTACTGGTTGTAATTGCCCTAGAACACTTCACTACTTGGTTGTAGTACCTAACAAGACACGCTTCACTACTTGGTTGTAATTGCCTAGAGAACACGTTCACTACTTGGTTGTAGTACTGAAAGACACGCTTCTTGCTGGTTCTTGTAATTGCCTAACAAGACACGCTTCACTAACTTAGTTGTAATTGCGCTAGAAGAACCCGCTACTACTTGGTTGTGACACCCTAGAAGAACACTTCACTGCTTGGTTGTTGCCCTGAAAGACACAGGTCACTACTTGGTTGTAATTGCCCTAGAAAGACACTTCACTACTTGGTTTTATTGCCCTAGAAAGACACCTTCACTACTTGGTTGTAATTGCCCTAGTAAGACACGCTTCACTACTTGGTTGTAATTGCCCTAGAAAGACACGTTCACTACTTGGTTGTAATTGCCCTAGAAAGACGCTTCACTACTTGGTTGTAATTGCCCTAGAAAGACACGCTTCACTACTTGGTTGTAATTGCCCCTAGAAAGACACGCTTCATTACTTGGTTGTAATTGCCCTAGAAAGACACGCTTCACTACTTGGTTGTAATTGCCCTAGAGGGCAGCTTCACTACTTGGTTGTAATTGCCCTAGAAGACACGCTTCACTACTTGGTTGTAATTGCCCTGAAAGACACGCTTCACTACTTGGTTGTAATTGCCCTAGCAAGACACGCTTCACTACTTGGTTGTAATTGCCCTAGAGACACGCTTCACTACTTGGTTGTAATTGCCCTAAAGACACGCTTCACTACTTGGTTGTAATTGTCCTAGCAAGACACGCTTCACTCCTTGGTTCTAATTGCCCTAGAAAGACACGCTTCACTACTTGGTTGTAATTGCCCTAGAAAGACACGCTTCACTACTTGGTTGTAATTGCCCTAGCAAGACACGCTTCACTACTTGGTTGTAATTGCCCATGCAAGACACGCTTCACTACTTGGTTGTAATTGCCCTAGAAAGACACGCTTCACTACCTGGTTGTAATTGCCCTAGCAAGACACGCTTCACTACTTGGTTGTAATTGCCCTAGAAAGACACGCTTCACTACTTGGTTGTAATTGCCCTAGCAAGATACGCTTCACTACTTGGTTGTAATTGCCCTAGCAAGACACGCTTCACTACTTTGTTGTAATTGCCCTAGCAAGATACGCTTCACTACTTGGTTGTAATTGCCCTAGCAAAACACGCTTCACTACTTGGTTGTAATTGCCCTAGTAAGACACGCTTCACTACTTGGTTGTAATTGCCCTAGCAAGACACGCTTCACTACTTGGTTGTAATTGCCCTAGAAAGACACGTTCACTACTTGGTTGTAATTGCCCTAGAAAGACACGCTTCACTACTTGGTTGTAATTGCCCTAGAAAGACACGCTTCACTACTTGGTTGTAATTGCCCTAGAAAGACACGCTTCATTACTTGGTTGTAATTGCCCTAGAAAGACACGCTTCACTACTTGGTTGTAATTGCCCTAGCAAGACACGCTTCACTACTTGGTTGTAATTGCCCTAGAAAGACACGCTTCGCTACTTGGTTGTAATTGCCCTAGCAAGACACGCTTCACTACTTGGTTGTAATTGCCCTAGAAAGACACGCTTCACTACTTGGTTGTAATTGCCCTAGCAAGACACGCTTCACTACTTGGTTGTAATTGACGTAGAAAGACACGCTTCACTACTTGGTTGTAATTGCCCTAGCAAGACACGCTTCACTACTTGGTTGTAATTGCCCTAGAAAGACACGCTTCACTACTTGGTTGTTATTGCCCTAGAAAGACACGCTTCACTGCTTGGTTGTAATTGCCCTAGAAAGACACGATTCACTACTTGGTTGTAATTGCCCTAGAAAGACACGCTTCACTACTTGGTTGTAATTGCCCTAGAAAGACACGCTTCACTACTTGGTTGTAATTGCCCTAGCAAGACACGCTTCACTACTTGGTTGTAATTGCCCTAGAAAGACACGTTCACTACTTGGTTGTAATTGCCCTAGCAAGACACGCTTCACTACTTGGTTGTAATTGCCCTAGCAAGACACGCTTCACTACTTGGTTGTAATTGCGCTAGAAAGACACACTTCACTACTTGGTTGTAATTGCCCTAGAAAGACACGCTTCACTGCTTGGTTGTAATTGCCCTAGAAAGACACGATTCACTACTTGGTTGTAATTGCCCTAGAAAGACACGCTTCACTACTTGGTTTTAATTGCCCTAGAAAGACACGCTTCACTACTTGGTTGTAATTGCCCTAGAAAGACACGCTTCACTACTTGGTTGTAATTGCCCTAGAAAGACACGTTCACTACTTGGTTGTAATTGCCCTAGCAAGACACGCTTCACTACTTGGTTCTAATTGCCCTAGAAAGACACGCTTCACTACTTGGTTGTAATTGCCCTAGAAAGACACGCTTCACTACTTGGTTGTAATTGCCCTAGAAAGACACGCTTCACTACTTGGTTGTAATTGCCCTAGCAAGACACGCTTCACTACTTGGTTGTAATTGCACTAGAAAGACACGCTTCACTACTTGGTTGTAATTGCCCTAGAAAGACACGCTTCACTACTTGGTTGTAATTGCCCTAGAAAGACACGCTTCACTACTTGGTTGTAATTGCCCTAGAAAGACACGCTTCACTACTTGGTTGTAATTGCCCTAGAAAGACATGCTTCTCTACTTAGTTGTAATTGCCCTAGCAAGACACGCTTCACTACTTGGTTCTAATTGCCCTAGAAAGACACGCTTCACTACTTGGTTGTAATTGCCCTAGAAAGACACGCTTCACTACTTGGTTGTAATTGCCCTAGCAAGACACGCTTCACTACTTGGTTGTAATTGCCCTAGCAAGACACGCTTCACTACTTGGTTGTAATTGCCCTAGAAAGACACGCTTCACTACTTGGTTGTAATTGCCCTAGAAAGACACGCTTCACTACTTGGTTGTAATTGCCCTAGAAAGACACGCTTCGCTACTTGGTTGTAATTGCCCTAGCAAGACACGCTTCACTACTTGGTTGTAATTGCCCTAGAAAGACACGCTTCACTACTTGGTTGTAATTGCCCTAGCAAGACACGCTTCACTACTTGGTTGTAATTGACGTAGAAAGACACGCTTCACTACTTGGTTGTAATTGCCCTAGAAAGACACGCTTCACTGCTTGGTTGTAATTGCCCTAGAAAGACACGCTTCACTACTTGGTTGTTATTGCCCTAGAAAGACACGCTTCACTGCTTGGTTGTAATTGCCCTAGAAAGACACGATTCACTACTTGGTTGTAATTGCCCTAGAAAGACACGCTTCACTACTTGGTTGTAATTGCCCTAGAAAGACACGCTTCACTACTTGGTTGTAATTGCCCTAGCAAGACACGCTTCACTACTTGGTTGTAATTGCCCTAGAAAGACACGTTCACTACTTGGTTGTAATTGCCCTAGAAAGACACGCTTCACTACTTGGTTGTAATTGCCCTAGCAAGACACGCTTCACTACTTGGTTGTAATTGCGCTAGAAAGACACACTTCACTACTTGGTTGTAATTGCCCTAGAAAGACACGCTTCACTGCTTGGTTGTAATTGCCCTAGAAAGACACGATTCACTACTTGGTTGTAATTGCCCTAGAAATACACGCTTCACTACTTGGTTTTAATTGCCCTAGAAAGACACGCTTCACTACTTGGTTGTAATTGCCCTCGAAAGACACGCTTCACTACTTGGTTGTAATTGCCCTAGAAAGACACGTTCACTACTTGGTTGTAATTGCCCTAGAAAGACACGCTTCACTACTTGGTTGTAATTGCCCTAGAAAGACACGCTTCACTACTTGGTTGTAATTGCCCTAGAAAGACACGCTTCACTACTTGGTTGTAATTGCCCTAGAAAGACACGCTTCACTACTTGGTTGTAATTGCCCTAGCAAGACACGCTTCACTACTTGGTTGTAATTGCACTAGAAAGACACGCTTCACTACTTGGTTGTAATTGCCCTAGAAAGACACGCTTCACTACTTGGTTGTAATTGCCCTAGAAAGACACGCTTCACTACTTGGTTGTAATTGCCCTAGAAAGACACGCTTCACTACTTGGTTGTAATTGCCCTAGAAAGACATGCTTCTCTACTTAGTTGTAATTGTCCTAGCAAGACACGCTTCACTACTTGGTTCTAATTGCCCTAGAAAGACACGCTTCACTACTTGGTTGTAATTGCCCTAGAAAGACACGCTTCACTACTTGGTTGTAATTGCCCTAGAAAGACTCGCTTCACTACTTGGTTGTAATTGCCCTAGCACGACACGCTTCACTACTTGGTTGCAATTGCCCTAGAAAGACACGCTTCACTACTTGGTTGTAATTGCCGTAGAAAGACACGCTTCACTACTTGGTTGTAATTGCCCTAGCAAGACACGGTTCACTACTTGGTTGTAATTGCCCTAGCAAGACACGCTTCACTACTTGGTTGTAAATTCCCTAGAAAGACACGCTTCACTACTTGGTTGTTATTGCCCTAGCAAGACACGCTTCACTACTTGGTTGTAATTGCCCTAGCAAGACACGCTTCACTACTTGGTTGTAATTGCCCTAGCAAGACACGCTTCACTACTTGTTTGTAATTGCCCTAGTAAGACACGCTTCACTACTTGGTTGTAATTGCCCTCGAAAGACACGCTTCACTACTTGGTTGTAATTGCCCTAGCAAGACACGCTTCACTACTTGGTTGTAATTGCCCTAGAAAGACACGCTTCACTACTTGGTTGTAATTGCCCTAGCAAGACACGCTTCACTACTTGGTTGTAATTGCCCTAGAAAGACACGCTTCACTACTTGGTTGTAATTGCCCTAGCAACACACGCTTCACTACTTGGTTGTAATTGCCCTAGAAAGACACGCTTCACTACTTGGTTGTAATTGCCCTAGCAAGACACGCTTCACTACTTGGTTGTAATTGCCCTAGAAAGACACGCTTCACTACTTGGTTGTAATTGCCCTAGCAAGACACGCTTCACTACTTGGTTGTAATTGCCCTAGAAAGACACGCTTCACTACTTGGTTGTAATTGCCCTAGAAAGACACGCTTCACTACTTGGTTGTAATTGCCCTAGAAAGACACGCTTCACTACTTGGTTGTAATTGCCCTAGAAAGACACGATTCACTACTTGGTTGTAATTGCCCTAGAAAGACACGCTTCACTACTTGGTTTTAATTGCCCTAGAAAGACACGCTTCACTACTTCGTTGTAATTGCCCTAGCAAGACACGCTTCACTACTTGGTTGTAATTGCCCTAGAAAGACACGTTCACTACTTGGTTGTAATTGCCTTAGAAAGACACGCTTCACTACTTGGTTGTAATTGCCCTAGAAAGACACGTTCACTACTTAGTTGTAATTGCCTTAGAAGAACCGCTTCACTACTTGGTTGTAGTACCCTAGAAAGACACGCTTCACTACTTGGTTGTAATTGCCCTAGCAATGCACTTCACTACTTGGTTTAGCAATTGCCCTAGCAAGACGCTACTACTTGGTTGTAATTTGCCCTGAAAGACGCTTCACTACTTGGTTGTAGTGCCTAGCAAGACACGCTTCACTACTTGGACGTATTCACCTAGAAAGACACGCTTCACTACTTGGTTGTAATTACCTAGAAAGACACGCTTCACTACTTGGTTGTATTGCCTAGTAAGACACGCTTCACTACTTGGTTGTAATTGCCTAGCAAGACACGCGCTTCACTACTTGGTTGTAATTGCCTAGCAAGATACGCTTCACTACTTGGTTGTAATTGCCCTAGAAAGACACGCTTCACTATGGTTGTAATTGCCCTAGCAGGAGTACTTCTTCTTGGTTGTAGTGCCCTAGAAAGACGATTCACTACTTGGTTGTAATTGCCCTAGCAAGACACCTTCACTACTTGGTTGTAATTGCCTAGAAAGACACGCTTCACTACTTGGTTGTAATTGCCTAGCAAGACACGCTTCACTACTTGGTTGTAATTGCCCTAGAAAGACACGCTTCACTACTTGGTTGTAATTGCCCTAGCAAGACACGCTTCACTACTTGGTTGTAATTGCCCTAGAAAGACACGCTTCACTACTTGGTTTGTAATTGCCCTAGAAAGACACGCTTCACTACTTGGTTGTAATTGCCCTAGAAAGACACGCTTCACTACTTGGTTGTAATTGCCCTAGAAAGACACGCTTCACTACTTGGTTGTAATTGCCCTAGAAAGACACGTTCACTACTTGGTTGTAATTGCCTTAGAAAGACACGCTTCACTACTTGGTTGTAATTGCCCTAGAAAGACACGTTCACTACTTGGTTGTAATTGCCTTGAAAACACGCTTCACTACTTGGTTGTAATTGCCCTAGAAAGACACGCTTCACTGGACATGGTACCTAGCAAGACACGCTTCACTACTTGGTTGTAATTGCCCTAGCAAGACACGCTTCACTACTTGGTTGTAATTGCCCTAGAAGACCGCTTCATATGGTTGTAATTGCCCTAGCAAGACACGCTTCACTACTTAGTTGCCATTGCCCTAGAAAGACACGCTTCACTACTTGGTTGTAATTACCCTGAAGACGCTTCACTACTTGGTTGTAATTGCCCTAGTAAGACACGCTTCACTAGCAGTTGTAATTGCCCTAGCAAGACACGCTTCACTACTTGGTTGTAATTGCCTAGGAAGATACGCTTCACTACTTGGTTGTAATTGCCTAATAACCGCAACTTCACTACTTGGTTGTAATTGCCCTAGAAAGACGCTTCACTACTTGGTTGTAATTGCCCTAGCAGATAACTTCACTATGGTTGTAATTGCCCTAGAGAACAACTTCACTACTTGGTTATAATTGTCCTAGCAAGACACGCTTCACTACTTGGTTGCTCAAATACCCTAGAAAGACACATTCTGCTACTTGGTTGTAATTGCCCTAGAAGAAACCACGCTTCACTACTTGGTTGTAATTGCCTAAAGAAGACACCTTCACTACTTGGTTGTAATTGCCCTAGAAAGACACGATTCACTACTTGGTTGTAATTGCCCTAAATACATGCTACTTGGTTTTCATTGCCTAGAAAGACTGCTTCACTACTTCGTTGTAATTGCCCTAGCAAGACACGCTTCACTACTTAGTTGTAATTGCCCTAGAAAGACACGTTCACTACTGGTTGTAATTGCCTTGAAGAACTACTTCTACTACTTGGTTGTAATTGCCCTAGAAGACACGTTCACTACTTGGTTGTAATTGCCTTAGAAAGACACGCTTCACTACTTGGTTGTAATTGCCCTAGAAAGACACGCTTCACTACTTGGTTGTAATTGCCCTAGCAAGACACGCTTCACTACTTGGTTGTAATTGCCCTAGCAAGACACGCTTCACTACTTGGTTGTAATTGCCCTAGAAAGACACGCTTCCACTACTTGGTTGTAATTGCCCTAGCAAGACACGCTTCACTACTTGGTTGTAATTGCCCTAGAAAGACACGCTTCACTACTTGGTTGTAATTACCCTAGAAAGACACGCTTCACTACTTGGTTGTAATTGCCCTAGTAAGACACGCTTCACTACTTGGTTGTAATTGCCCTAGCAAGACACGCTTCACTACTTGGTTGTAATTGCCCTAGCAAGATGCCTTCCTATTGTTGTAATTGCCCTAGCAAAACACGCTTCACTACTTGGTTGTAATTGCCCTAAGAAGACACGCTTCACTACTTGGTTGTAATTTGCCCTAGAAGACACGCTTCACTACTTGGTTGTAATTGCCCTAGAAAGACACGCTTCACTACTTGGTTGTAATTGCCCTAGCAAGACACGCTTCACTACTTGGTTGTAATTGCCCTAGAAAGACACGCTTCACTACTTGGTTGTAATTGCCCTAGCAAGACACGCTTCCCTACTTGGTTGCTAATTGCCCTAGAAAGACACGCTTCACTACTTGGTTGTAATTGCCCTACAGAGAACCGCTTCACTACTTTGTTTTAATTGTCTAGCAAGACACGCTTCACTACTTGTTTCTAATTGCCCTAGATAGACACGCTTCACTACTTGGTTGTAATTGTCCTAGCAAGACACGCTTCACTACTTGGTTCTAATTGCCCTAGAAAGACACGCTTCACTACTTGGTTGTAATTGCCCTAGAAAGACACGCTTCACTACTTGGTTGTAATTGCCCTAGAAAGACACGCTTCACTACTTGGTTGTAATTGCCCTAGAAAGACACGCTTCACTACTTGGTTGTAATTGCCCTAGCAAGACACGCTTCCCTACTTGGTTGTAATTGCCCTAGAAAGACATGCTTCACTACTTCCCGTTGTAATTGCCCTAGCAAGACACGCTTCCCTACTTGGTTGTAATTGCCCTAGAAAAGACACGCTTCACTACTTGGTTGTAATTGCCCTAGCAAGACACGCTTCACTACTTGGTTGGGTACCTAGAGAACACTTCACTACTTGGTTGCCTTAATTACCCAGAAAGACACGCTTCACTACTTGGTTGTAATTGCCCTAGTAGACGCTTCACTACTTGGTTAGTGCCCTAGCAGACACGCTTCACTACTTGGTTGTAATTGCCCTAGCAGATACTCGCTTCACTACTTGGTTGTAATTGCCTAGCAAAACACGCTTCACTACTTGGTTGTAATTGCCCTAGAAAGACACCTTTTCCTTGGTTGTAATTGCCCTAGAAAGACACGCTTCACTACTTGGTTGTAATTGCCTAGCAAGACACGCTTCACTACTTGGTTGTAATTGCCCTAGAAAGACACGATTCACTACTTGGTTGTAGTGCCCTAGAACACGCTTCACTACTTGGTTTAATTGCCCTAGAAAGACACGCTTCACTACTTCATTAGCAATTGCCCTAGCAAGACACGCTTCACTACTTGGTTGTAATTGCCCTGAAAGACACGTTCACTACTTGGTTGTTTGCCTTAGAAAGACACGCTTCACTACTTGGTTGTAATTGCCTAAGAAAGACACGTTCACTACTTGGTTTGTAATTGCCTTAGAAAGACACGCACTTCACTATAACTTGGTTGTAATTGCCCACAGAAAGGCTGCTTTACTACTTGGTTGTAGTGCCTAGCAAGACCGCTTCACTACTTGGTTGTAATTGCCCTAGCAAGACACGCTTCACTACTTGAGTTGTAATTGCCCTAGAAAGACACGCTTCACTACTTGGTTATATATTGCCTAGCAAGACACGCTTCACTACTTGGTTGTAGTGCCCTAGAAAGACACGCTTCACTACTTGGTTGTAATTACCCTAGAAAGACACGCTTCACTACTTGGTTGTAATTTGCCTAGTAAGACACTTCACTACTTGGTTGTAATTGCCTAACCAAGACACTTCACTACTTGGTTTGTAATTGCCCTAGCAAGTGCTTCACTACTTGGTTTGTAATTGCCCTAGAAAGACACGCTTCACTACTTGGTTGCCGTGCCCCTAGCAGACACTTCACTGTGGTTGTAGTGCCCTAGAAAGACACGATTCACTACTTGGTTGTAATTGCCTAACCAAGACACGCTTCACTCTTGGTTGTAATTGCCCTAGAAAGACACGCTTCACTACTTGGTTGTAATTGCCCTAGCAGACACTTTACTACTTGGTTGTAATTGCCCTAGAAAGACACGCTTCACTAGCAGCAATTCCTTAGTGCCCTAGAAAAGACACGCTTCACTACTTGGTTGTAATTGCCCTAGAAAGACACGCTTCACTACTTGGTTGTAATTGCCCTAGAAAGACACGCTTCTACTTGGTTGTAATTGCCCTAGAAAGACACGCTTCACTACTTGATTTGCTGTGGTGCCTAGAAAGACACGATTGTACTACTTGGTTTTTAGTGCCTAGAAAGACACGCTTCACTACTTCGTTTGTAATTGCCCTAGCAAGACACGCTTCGCTGTGGTTGTAATTGCCCTAGAAAGACACGTTCACTACTTGGTTGTAATTGCCCTAGAAAAGACACGCTTCACTACTTGGTTTAATTGCCCTAGTAAGACACGCTTCACTACTTGGTTGTAATTGCCTAACCAAGACACGCTTCACTACTTGGTTGTAATTGCCTAACAAGATAGCTTCACTACTTGGTTGTAATTGCCCTAGCAAAACACGCTTCACTACTTGGTTGTAAGTGCCCTGAAAAGACACGCTTCACTACTTGGTTGTAGTGCCTAGAAAGACACGCTTCACTACTTGGTTGTAATTGCCCTAGCAAGACACGCTTCACTACTTGGTTGTAATTGCCCTGAAAACCGATTCACTACTTGGTTGTAATTGCCCTAGAAAGACACGCTATACTTGGTTTTAATTGCCCTAGAAAGGCCGCTTCTACTTCGTTGTAATTGCCCTAGCAAGACACGCTTCACTGCTTGGTTGTAATTGCCTAGAAAGACACGTTCACTACTTGGTTGTAATTGCCTTAGAAAGACACGCTTCACTACTTGGTTGTAGTGCCCTAGAAAGACACACGTTCCTGCTTGGTGTAGTGCCTTAGAAAGACATAACTTCACTACTTGGTTGTAGTGCCTAGAAAGACACGCTTCCTCTACTTGGTTGTAGTGCCTAGCAGACACGCTTCACTACTTGGTTTGTAATTGCCTAACTTAAGACACGCTTCACTACTTGGTTGTAATTGCCCTAGAAAGACACCTTCCCTTTCATGGTTGTAGTGCCTAGCAAGACACGCTTCTACTTGGATTGTGTTGCCCTAGAAAGACACGCTTCACTACTTGGTTGTAGTACCTAAGAAGACACGCTTCACTACTTGGTTGTAAGTGCCCTAGTAAGACACGCTTCACTACTTGGTTGTAATTGCCCTAGCAAGACACGCTTCACTACTTGATTTAATTGCCCTGGCAAGATACGCTTCACTACTTGGTTGTAATTGCCCTAGAAAGACACTTCACTGCTTGGTTGTAATTGCCTAGCAAGACACGCTTCTGTGAGTTGCTAGTGCCTAAGAAGAGCCGATTCACTACTTGAGTTGTGGTGCCCTAGCAAGACACGCGCTTCACTACTTGGGTTGCCTTAATTGCCCTAGAAGACACGCTTCACTACTTGGTTGTAGTGCCCTAGCAAGACACCTTCCTGCTTGGTTGTAATTGCCCTAGAAAGACACGCTTCACTACTTGGTTGTAATTGCCCTAGAAAAGACACGCTTCACTACTTGGTTGTAATTGCCCTAGAAAGACACGCTTCACTACTTGGTTGTAGTGCCCTAGAAAGACACGCTTCACCACTTGGTTGTAATTGCCCTAGAACACGCTTCTACTTGGTTGTAGTTGCCCTAGAGAACACGATTCACTACTTGGTTGTAGTGCCCTAGAAAGACACGCTTCACTACTTGGTTAATTGCCCTAGAAAGACACGCTTCACTACTTCGTTGTAATTGCCTAACAGACACGCTTCACTACTTGGTTGTAATTGCCCTAGAAAGACACGTTCCTGCTTGGTTGTAATTGCCTTAGAAAGACACGCTTCACTACTTGGTTGTAATTGCCCTAGAAAGACACGTTCACTACTTGGTTGTAATTGCCTTAGAAAGACACGCTTCACTACTTGGTTGTAATTGCCCTAGAAAGACACGCTTCACTACTTGGTTTGTAATTGCCCTATTGAACACGCTTCACTACTTGGTTGTAATTGCCCTAGCAAGACACATCACTACTTGGTTGTAATTGCCCTAGAAAGACACGCTTCACTACTTGGTTGTAATTGCCTAGCAAGACACGCTTCACTACTTGGTTTGTGCCCTAGAAAGACACGCTTCACTACTTGGTTGTAATTACCCTAGAAGAACTTACGCTTCACTACTTGGTTGTAATTGCCCTAAGTAAGACACGCTTCACTACTTGGTTGTAGTGCCTAACAAGACACGCTTCCTACTTGGTTAGCAATTGCCCTAGGAAGATACGCTTCACTGTTGGTTGTAATTGCCCTAGCAAAACACGCTTCACTACTTGGTTGTATTGCCCTGAAAGACACGCTTCACTACTTGGTTGTAATTGCCTAGCAGAATACGCTTCACTACTTGGTTGTAATTGCCTGAAAGACACGCTTCACTATGGTTGTAAATTGCCTAGCAAGACACGCTTCACTACTTGTAGTTGTAATTACCTAGAAAGACACGCTTCACTACTTGGTTGTAATTGCCCTAGAAGACCGCTTCACTACTTGGTTGTAATTGCCCTAGAAAGACACACCGCTACTTGGTTGTAATTGCCCTAGAAAGACACGATTCACTACTTGGTTGTAATTGCCTAGAAAGACACTTCACTGTGTTTAATTGCCCTAGAAAGACACTTCACTACTTCGTTGTAATTGCCTAGCAAGACACACTTCCACTACTTAGTTGTAATTACCCTAAGAAAGGCACGTTCACCCCACTTGGTTGTAATTGCCTTAGAACACGCTTCACTACTTGGTTGTAGTGCCCTAGAAAGACACGTTCACTTTCTTGGTTGTAATTGCCTTAAAGAAAGACACGCTTCACTACTTGGTTGTAATTGCCCCTAGAAAGACACGCTTCACTACTTGGTTGTAATTGCCTATTAGGAGCACTTCTCTTGGTTGTAATTGCCTAACAGACACGCTTCACTGCTTGGTTGTAATTGCCCTAGAAAAGTGTACGCTTCACTACTTGGTTGTAATTGCCCTAGCAAGACACGCTTCACTACTTGGTTGTAATTGCCTAAGAAAGACACACTTCACTACTTGGTTGTAATTACCCTGAAAGACACGCTTCACTACTTGATTGTAATTGCTAGTAAGACACGCTTCACTACTTGGTTGTAATTGCCCTATTAGCAAGACACGCTTCACTACTTGGTTGTAATTGCCTAACAGAATGCCTTCACTACTTGGTTGTAGTGCCCTGTAAACACGCTTCACTACTTGATTTGTAATTGCCCTAGAAAGACACGCTTCACTACTTGATTTGTAATTGCCCTAGAAAGACACGCTTCACTACTTGGTTGTAATTGCCCTAGAAAGACACGCTTCTTTCTTGGTTAGCAATTGCCCTAGCAAGACACGCTTCTTTCTTGGTTGTAATTGCCCTAGAAAAGACAACTTCCACTACTTGGTTACTAATTGCCCTAGCAAGACACGCTTCCCTACTTGGTTGTAATTGCCCTGAAGGAACACGCTTCACTATTTGGTTGTAATTGCCCTAGAAAGACACGCTTCACTACTTTGTTTTAAATTGTCCTAGCAAGACACGCTTCTACTACTTGTTTCTGTTACCCTAGAAAGACACGCTTCACTACTTGGTTGTAATTGTCCTAGCAGACACGCTTCACTACTTGGTTCTAATTGCCCTAAACACGCTTCCTGTGGTTGTAATTGCCTAGAAAGACACTTCCACTACTTGGTTGTAATTGCTAGAACTAGCTTTACTACTTGGTTGTAATTGCCTAGAAAGACACTTCCTTTCTTGGTTGTAGTGCCTAGCAAGACACGCTTCCCTACTTGGTGCCAATTGCCCTGAAAGGCATGCTTCACTACTTGATTTGTAATTGCCTAACTTGAACACCTTCCCTACTTGGTTATAATTGCCTAGAAAGACACGCTTCACTACTTAGTTTTAGTACCCTGGCAGACACTTCTACTGTAGTTGTAATTGCCTGAAAGACACACTTCACTACTTGGTTGTAATTACCTAGAAAGACAACCTGCCTACTTGGTTGTAATTGCCTAATGGAACAGCTGCTACTTGGTTGTAATTGCCCTAGCAAGACACTTCACTACTTAGTTGTAATTGCCCTGGCAGGAATGCCTTCCACTACTTGGTTGTAGTGCCTAACTGATACCTTCCTACTTGGTTGTAATTGCCCTAGAAAGACACGCTTCACTACTTGGTTGTAATTGCCTAGAAAGACATGCTACTTGGTTGTAATTGCCCTAGAAAGACACGCTTCACTACTTGGTTGTAATTGCCTAGAAAGACACGCTTCCACTACTTGGGTTGTAATTGCCTAGAAGACACGCTTCCCCTACTTGGTTG
Source organism: Ascarosepion bandense (assembly GCA_037127315.1). Lineage (NCBI taxonomy): Eukaryota > Metazoa > Mollusca > Cephalopoda > Sepiida > Sepiidae > Ascarosepion > Ascarosepion bandense. Next base: position 33,249 of record JBBBDQ010025534.1, read on the forward strand.
TAATTGCCCTGGCAAGACACGCTTCACTACTTGGTTGTAATTGCCTAGAAAGACACGCTTCACTACTTCGTTGTAATTGCCCTAGCAAGACACCTTCCTGCTTGGTTTGTAATTGCCCTAGAAAAGACACGCTTCACTACTTGGTTGTAATTGCCCTCGAAAGACACGCTTCACTGCTTACGTTTGGTACCCTAGAAGACACGCTTCACTACTTGGTTGTAATTGCCTAGCAAGACACTTCCCTACTTGAGGTTGTAATTGCCCTAGAAAGACACGCTTCACACAGTTCATTGCCCCTGAAAGACACATCCTACTTGGTTACTTAATTACCCTAGCAGACACGCTTCTGCTGTTGGATTGTAATTGCCCTAGAAAGACACGCTTCCTGCTTAGTTTATGGCATTGCCCTAAGACAG
>JBBBDQ010025536.1:0-33048 GCA_037127315.1 Ascarosepion bandense
ATTCACTCATTACAATTTGCACATTCACCACAAGAACCACCACCTCCCAATCCTTCATACACCACAATACTACAAACTTCCAAGGGACACCAAAAAAAGGAGGAAAAACCCATGACAATAAAAATGAATTTATATACAATATAATACATAATTTAAAACATGAAAGATGAAATGACGGAAAAGGGATGAACCCAAAAACAAAATTAAAAATACAACAATTTTTTTTACTAGAATAATAAACAATGTTAGTAAGGCCCGTCCATCCCAGAAAATGAGTGGTCGCTGTATTCCGCCAAACGGTGAAATCAAGAAGCACACGCGGTAAGGGAGTTGGGGGAATAAAATAATTAATGGAATGGGACAATAAAAGGCTGAACCCGCCAAGATAAAAGGAGGCCAAAACAAACTGGGGTGGTTGGGATTCTCGACTTGGATCATAACAAAAGAGAAAGCCGGGTACAGGCTAGGAACACATTCATTCACATTAACTGGGTACACAAAAGAAAGCTACCTTAATCAGGAGAGGGTTCCAAAGGAATCCGCCCCGATGTAATCAGCAGATCTAAAAGAGAAAATCAAGACTAGCCCCGTTCACGCGAACCAGGCTCGCCACATTTACCCACCTTTTGCTGAAGTTTGTCGAAGTCAAACGTTTCCAATCAGTTCTAATCCTTATTTTGAGCATCAGCTCAAAATATCAGATCAGATCTTGATGTGAAAGACGCTGACCTCGCAAGACTTCCTCCGTTTGCGTCGTCTAAATCACGATTCGAGCTGTGGCTAGCAGCGACAGAAATACCATACGCTTTATCACAGAAAACGGGGGCGACACAATGTGCAGGTAAATGCACGATCAATGAGTACAAGCTCTCGCGGCACGATACGAGCAGTCAACTGGCCGACACGGTCCCCTAGATGGCGAACCCGCAAACAATGGTAGGAGGCGTGCGAAGCCGTTTCTTCCAAGACAAGGTTGCAGCATTCACAATCTGGCAAATCCGCCAGGTCTCATATGAAGGCCTTGTCATTGAGAGGCAACCGATTCCGAGCCAATCGCCAGGTGAACGAATATTCAGAGCTGCTGAGATAATCGGTATCTGGCGCCCAAGACCAGAACGAGCGAAACTTATCCCCCGAAAAGCGGAGCACATCACGTAATGAATCCTTCGCGACGCCCTCCACTAACCCACGATAGAAGACTCTCCTAGTCTGTGAAAGATCACTGGACGGTAGAATGGACCGAAAGGCCGCCAGATATTCGAGGAGAAAACTCGATCGCACTCGAGGCTTACGGCATCGCCTCGAGATGGGGGGAGTGATAGAAAGGCTAGGCAACATGTCCCTCACTATCCCCCTCAGCAAAGAGTCTTCCAAAATCGCTCGCCTGAGAAAAACCAACATTGACGCAACCTTCTGGCCCACCAGGTACGGCATTCCAAGACCCCCATGACACGGACGTTGGTAACAAACACGTTTGTCGGCGTAGTGTTTGCGTCCTCTCCACAGAAGGGAAAATGGTAAACGCTCGATCGCCTCCTTACGCCATCTACAAAGTGGAAGTACTGACAACCGGTAAATGATAATGGAAAAAACTTATGTAGCACACGCCTCAGTCAAACCTTTAAGAACAAATTCCTTCGACGCCAAATCTCGACCGACGTGCCGACCTTTGCCAGTACTTCAGACCAATTTTTCTCCAACTGTAGGTCGGGCCCAAACCACACTCCAAGAATGCGGACATGGCCGTCTGTCCAGTCGAAGGGCCCCGAGAGGGTAACACCTTTCCAGGAGCATAACCGCAAGCCGGGCGACTTGTTGCGGTTAATCTTGGCCCCTGTCACCTGTTCGTACCGTTCAAGCGCCTTCGATGTCACTCCGGAAGGACACGAAAGTAGTAACGGCATCGGCGTACATGAAAACCCTGGCTCGAGCACCACCAGGGACAGCGATTCCACGTAGGGCCGGACTGCACGCCCTGTTCCTCAGCCGGCGAAAGAGGGGTTCCAACGCCAAAGCATAAAGTAGGGGCGACAGTGGGCAACTCTGTCAGACCGACCTAGACAGCGCCAGCACGCCCGACAACTTTACGTTCATCTGTATCACAGCCGTGGGGGATTGAAACAGGAGGTTAATCCAGCGGCGGAAGTTGGTTTCGAATCCAGTGGCCTGCAGGAAAGCCGCCAGGTAACGATGGTCAACCCTATCAAATGACTTGGACTGATCCAAATTGATCAGCGCGTCTTTTATCCCCTCTATGATCGTGCGTATCAGATGCAGGTTGCTCTGAATTGTTCGGTCCTTCACAGCATAAGTCTGCTCAGGTCCCAACAGAGACTCGACAACTAATTGCAAACGTCTTTGGAAGATCTTGGCCAAAATGTTTAACTGTGTTTAGCAGAGTTATACGCCGGTAACCCTCTATCACCTTTCCCACATCCTTGCGTGATCACACCCCTGGTGAACCGATTGGGGATGGACCCCTGCCGGAACCAGTTGCTAAACACGACAGTCAAAATCGGGACAAAGATGTGCAACAGCATTAAGTACAATTCAGAGTGCAAACCATCGAGACCCGGCAATTTGCCACTGCCGACCTTCTTCAAAACCGCGTAGATTTCGCCCTCTGTAATCTATCCCTCGCAGCTAGCAGCAGCAGCCGGCAAAAGCCGGGGAAAGTCAGCCAAATAGCTGCGAAACTCCTCATCACGGAGGCCAGGCTCTTTGGTAAACAGGATCTCGAAATGCCGCCGAAACGCCTTGCACATGTCGTCAATCGACCGAAGAGTATGTCCCTCCGGGTTGCGAACCTCTCGATTGTACCGGTCGTCGCCTCGGCGAATCTCTTCCTTGCGCAGTTCTGTGCCTATGTTCACAGCTTCGGAAGACATCTTGCTTAACTTATATCTAATTACCTGGTCCATGTAACGATCGCTATTCGACCGCTACACGGCCTCCTTAGCTACGGCTATCTCTAGGGGATCCCCCACCAGCCACTGCCCGGGAATAATTAGCTCTAAGTGTTTTCACCTTGTCAGCTTTATCTAGTTTGAGCCGTTTGCTGAACTTGGTGGTGAAAGACCTAATACTACTCTTAAGATTCTACTACCACTTATTCCCAATGACTCCAACAGTTAACGCCCCGCTGCAATAATTAGCTGGTACCGGAAGTCCCGCCTGTCCAGTAAGAACACGATGAATTTCCAGTAATCAGCCATTCTAGGCATATTTTCTAAATCTACCCGGGCACAAACAAGTTTGTGGTCAGAGTAGCCTAACCAGTGGAACGTGGGACAATCTAAAAGATCTATGTCGGCTTCACGAACTAATATTCTATCCAGGTAGCTAGCTACTCGAGTAGAAGGCCAACTATTAGCCCACGCCGACATTCTCACACCCTTGTGACAGAGCCGGTATCTATCGACGAGCCCGAACTTCTCGATGAGATCAACCAAGCTACGATCACGTGCCTTCCCGCTAGCTTCCCGTCTTCTATCCCACTTAGGGTCCAGCATGGCATTCCAGTCTCCGACTAAGAAGAGTCGCGTTGAATCTACCAGGAAGTGCTTTAACAGCCGAAAAAATGAGACGCGCTCCTCCCGGTCGTTGGGCGCATAAACCGCAACCAGTCGAAACGCATTTCTTTTCACTGCAATATCGGCCACGATCAGCCGGCCCTCGCCACCGACATGGATAAGATCCACCTTCGCGTCCAGAATACGCTTAACCAACAAAGAAACTCCTCTAGCCAACCGGTTTCCATATGCTGAATAGATGACAAAGTCGTTACACAGCACACAGGCATCGGTCTTGTAAACAAAGTGAGTCTCTTGGATCACGGCGACATCCACCCCAAAGGACAAAATGTCCCGAAGCAGGCGGGGAGCCTTACTCCGATCCCTAAGGCCCTTCGCATTCAAGCTGGCTAACTTAATTGACATCTTTTAAACCTGTAAATAGAAAGCAAAAACATTACTCCTGGTCACATACCGAGCAGAAACCAATGGCAGTAGGCACCTCGACGGTCTGTCCCAGGTTTCCAGTTCCGATATCGGACGTAATTCGTCCGTCCTGGACAATCCCACCGACGTCCGTAGGGAAAGTTATTTTAACTGCCCTATATAGAGAAGGATGGAGAATGTCAGGGACTCTCCCAGCGCAAAAATGTGAAAGCCTTTGCAACTATTTTGTGCCTGTCTGGGCCATTTTAATAGTGGGAAAGACCTCAACGGCCCCCTGCACAAATTCCCAGGCCTTTATTTTACCCCCGGTATTCCTAATTAATGTAAGTACCCCGAGGGCTCCTGGGAAATTTTCAGGGTCCTCGACAGACTTTTCGTCGACTGAGGTGAATTTAAATAATGGCCTTAGGAGGGCCTTCTTCGGAGAAGAGAGGTCACTCTCTTAGGCCTGTCTGTCTATTTTGCAGATATCATGTTTTTTCTGTGTTTTTCCCGTTTCGTGGAGGATTTATCTGAATTCGGGGAGGGATGATCAGCTTTAGGAGAGGAAGTTTCTGATTGGGAGGAGGGTGTGGGAGTTGTGGGTGAAGGAGAAGGTATATGTCTCACTGGGGAAGCAGACTGACTCCTTTCCTCAATGACAACAGTTCTGGTTGCTGTTGTTGCTGCTGCGGTTTCTTGGCTTCTTCCTCGGTACTCAGAAGAATGCCCCACATAGCCCTGGACCGACGTGCTAACATCTTTGGGGTGATTTTAAGGCTTTTGAGCGCTTCCTCCATACTTTCTCTGCTGACCCCAATAAACTTTCGGGTTTTTGAGTCTGAGGTTAACAGGGAGATCGTTCTTGTTGTAATCACATTCACAACTTCAGGGATGACGATTAGCGCGTTTCCCGATGCTAGCTACATCGACCAAGTCCTTGGTAGGAGAGTCGACGTAGGGCTCTTAAGTTGTCCAAGATTCCATTCGATAGTTTGCACGGCTCATAGGCTCGTCCTGATTCGTGTAAACTTAGATAAGTCTCAGGTTAAGTTGGCTGGCTACTGGAAATTGAACGCGTCATTATCTAATCATTTATTGACAGTTGAACTTTATGTTTAATAACCACGGCAATAAGAAAACAAGAATTCACTCACTCACCCACTCAAACTGCCAAGCTGAAATCAACAACTTCTCGATCATACAGAATATTCTTCAACAAACTTTCCCTCACACAGAATATCCTTCCACGAATTGTTCATCATTCAGAACATTCACTCAACTATTCAATTCAGTTACATCTTGATCATTCAAACAAGAAAATATCTTTTAAAATCAAATTACTTAAGTGAATATAATGAAATCGGCCGGAATTCGAACTCGGCTCCCCGATTTCTCGTTCCGAGCCGATATCCAATGCACCACAACACATATCCGCATTAAGTAATCATTACATTTTCCATTGTAAACAATCGTAACGTTTTGATGCTAACTTAAATCAAAACAAGATTTTCTGCCAAAATTTTGAACATGTTAGAAGGGAATAAAAATTTTAAAAAAATAATTAAAAATTACTTTGATCTTTCCTCTTAATAATAATATAAACATTTTGATGGAAAAAGTTTGTTTTTATTAAGTTCGGGGCCTTTTTCATTCATACTATGCTGTTTTTTCGCCATTTAGTGGATGTACCTGTGAAAGAGTTACGTCCCTTTAAATCTGATCTATCCACTTTTATACATGTTTGGTCGAAATAAAATTGACGAATTAGTTTAAAACAACCATTTTTTTTTTCTACAAAGTTTTAATAAGTTTGAAATAATAATTTTTTCTTAAAAATTGCCATTTTTTCCTGGAAAATTTCTGTTCAGTCGAAGAAATCTTTACTATATTTTTTTTTAATTGTGAAACAAAATGAATGTCGCATTTTTATGACAGAAAATTGAGTAAATCTTTGGCAAAGTGTTCGAAGCCATTATTAACGCCGAGGTGGTTCAGCATCTCACAGCCCACAGGCTCCTCTCGGACAAACAGTATGGTTTCCGCTTCATCATGTCTACTGCTGATATGCTAACGACCATCACCGAGTATATATACCAAGCTCTCGACAAGAATGGCGAAGCTCGAACCGTTGCCTTGGATATCTCCAAAGCATTCGACAGAGTCTGGCATGCTGGCCTCCTACGCAAACTATGGAGCTAAGGTATTAGTGGGCATTTGTTTGACCTAATCCAGTCATTCCTCTCTAACCGCACATTGAAGGTGGTATTAAACGGACATGCCTCCCAAAACTATCTTACGAACGCGGGTGTCCCTCAAGGCCCTATCTTAGGTCCTACGCTCCTTCTGATCTACATTAATGATCTCCCCGATGCCATAAGATCCCAAGTAGACATGTACGCCGATGACAACACAGTTTACTCTCGCCTCGATCAAAATTCTGGTGTGGGCGACAAAGCGAACCTCGCTGCCGAGCTTGAGAAGGACCTCTAATCTATAGTGGACTGGGGTAGGAAATGGCTCGTAAATTTCAATCAACCATCATAGACAATCGCACTTGCCTCCCATTGGCATGGAACAGGCTTGCCTCCCAGAGAGTAAAACACTACGCATCCTTGGTCTCACACTCCCAGCGGACCTCAAGTGGAATGACTATATCGAATCTATTGCTAAATCCGCTGCTATGAAAGTCGGCTCTCTGCGCAGGGCCCGGCAGTTTTTCCCGTCTGAATCTATCCTGCACATTTATAAATCTACCATCCGCCCGTGTATTGAATACTGCTGCCACATCTGGTCAGGTGCTCCTGCTACTCTCCTCGGGGTTCTTGACAAAATACAACGAAGAATCTGTAATGTGATCGATACCAACTTGGCAGACCGGCTGCAGTCACTCGCTCACCGGCGTGACGTAGCTTCCCTGTGCCTCTACTATAAATACTTTCACGGCTTCTACTCCGATGAACTTAGATCACTGTTGCCCCCTATGTATGAATTGACACGAGATACTAGATTAGCAATTAGGTCCCACCCTTTCACAGTGAAACAGATAAGATGTAACCGCAATTTCTGCTCCAACAGCTTCTTTTTTCGCACTTCCCGCCTGTGGAATTCCCTTCCCCATGCTTGCTTCCCCGACAGCTACAATCTCCAGGAGTTTAAATGTAAGGTCAATAGACACTTCCTAACACACTAACTCATTCTCTCAAACACTCTTCCCATCTACCCAATCCTCATCCTCGGTATCCTTACCCGTCTATCACCCTCCCTCTGACATTTCCTATATCTAACCATTCTTTCTCAGTACTTTCCCCCTGTGTAACCCCCTAACCACTCTTTCTCGTCACTTCCCCCTGTGTAACCCCCTAACCATTCTTTCTCATCACTTTCCCCGATGTAACCCTCTGTGCAACAATGGCAGTGAAATGCCTTGCTTGGGGTGAAATGATTAAAAAAAATGTCCGTTAGAAAAAAAATCAAGTTCAAAATATTGACTGAATAAAAAAACTTTTCATTTTGATATGAAATTGCTCTTCCTCACAAGAATAGGCTGGTGAGGAGAAACGGTTTAGTGAATGATGACCCCTGATCTTGTGATAGGTAGTACGGGGTTACGTGATACCAATGGCTCTTGACCTCACACACACGCGCGCACGCGCGCACTCAGTTCAAGTACAATTTTTTTTTTTTAATTAAAAAATCGCAGAATAAGAAATTTTGAAAAAATGAAGATGGTTCTTTCTGGTAGTTAAAGGAGTTATCTTGTAGACCAGATGGGACAATCGGCTTCATTTAAGTTAACTGTTGCACTAATTCTGACACTTTTCTGTAACTGAAAATATTAAAAATAGAATATGACATCTACACTCTCGGGTGAATGACACTTTTATTGCCGGACATGCTTGCAAATGCTAATTATTATTATTATTATTATTATTATTATTATTATTATTATTATTATTATTAAATGAATAAATAAAAAGTTTTCACCCTGATTGACACGAGCGTACCAATGAGACAAAAGCATCTCTGTCGAAGTTTTTGAAAAACTAAGCAAAATGCAAAGACCTGGAAATGGAAACATAAACAAACATGGCACGTCAAACCTACAACTGTTTTGGCTGGAGCTTTGGGTCTGATTAAGAATGGAACTCAATTAGAAATTAACAGAATCTCTGGTGCACCATCTCTACAGAAAATTTAAAAATATAGTTTTAACAAGCACAGCCTGGATGAAGCTGGGGTCTTTGCCCCAACGCTTCAGCAGGTGTGTAATCAAATTGTTTCGCATGAACAACAACGGTGGGGGTGGCATAGATAATTATCGACTTTTAACGATGTTAAATAATGACTTAAAGATTTTCTCCTTATCAATTTCAACAACTACTAATAGAACATTTTGTACGAACTCTTGATACTTTAACTTTCTCAATGAACATTAACTTCTGCAACTTATGTTATTCCTCCTTTTAATAAATTTCTATTTTAACATTCAAAATGTCTATTTTATTCTTCCATTCTTCTACACTAATCCACACATTCCAACTGACAACCAACCTTCTGATGAAAACCTTGTGATAATAATTCTACATTAAATCCTGAAAGCTGTAGGGAGTTCGGTTAAGTAAGATACAAGGCCAAACCAAGAAACATTAACCAGCTCCCTACTACTTCAAAGTCCTATCCAGTTCCTTAGAGTACTGAGCTGACGGCAACACCAATGACCTTGACACAAAATTTCAAGATCCAATTTGAAAAGTTTTCTCGAAGTTGTTTTCAGATAAATCTTGCCCGTTCAACTCGGGATTGTACTAGTTGTGGTGCAGTGGATATCGACTCGGAACGATAAATCGGGGAGTCGAGTTCGAATTCCAGTTGAACACCTTGCATTCACTTACGCACAAATAGCCGTGGGAAAGGTATTAATCCGTTTCTTCCCTCCAGTTATATAATAATAGGGCAGAGTGGGTTCTATAGATTTGGCTGGCAAAAAGTCTAGCGCAGAAAGCAATAGCAAACTAGTGCGGGATAATCTTCTGCCCTGTCAGTCATGTCTCTTTCGGGACATGATCGCCCAAGCGTATATCACGTATCGCACTTAACTGACTAATTTATTATCAAACCAAGTCCCTTGGGTACCTCCACAAATTCACGATACCAAATGTTTAAAATGATTTTTGTTTTAATAAAAAAAAATCTTTCAAGATTTTATTTAAGTTTTAATTTCAAGTTAATTTTCAATAAGCCAAATAATTTTCTGTATTTCAAAACTAATTTTAATTTTGTGGAACCAGTTAAATGCAATCACACTTCTACTTCAACAGTTTCTTTTCTCGCACTTCCCATTTGTGGAACTCCTTTCGTTTACTTGCTTACCTGATATCTACTCTCTCAAAATATTTAAATGCAACGTCAATTGCCATCTTCTGTCTTCTTGAATCCCGTTCATCTTTAATATTTTCTTCAATACCCGCTGTACCCAGTCTTTTCTCTCACTGTAACGCCTCCCCTCCCATACGTAGTTCTCTTTAGCAAAAAAAATCTTCCACAAATAATATATACTTTTCTGAAACCCTTTTTGTGGGATATTAGCTGATTTGATGTATAATTAATCCAATTTTAAACAATTATTATTTCCTTTAAGTTTTCCGCAGAAATAGATTTTGTTACACTGTGGTTTGTAGCTGTTTATCGAAACTGTCGATCAGTTTGACAGTGTGATGACAGACTAATGTTTATTTTTTAGTTTATGTTGTACTATGAGGGCTTAACCGTCAAAATAATTACAACGCGAACGTCTTTTATATATAAATTTTAAGTCCTCAGTAATGTTAACAATTTAAGAAAACATTCACCGGAATCTAATGTTTTCTTGACTTTTAGATACTTTCTGTGTTTAAATTGACTATATTGCTTGTATTCTTTGATAATCTCATATATGTACCGTATTTACAAAAATTGGTACGTTTACAAAAACAATTCGAAATTCTTTTGAAAAAATACTGAGAGTAAAAAAGCTTTTTAGCCTTTTTACGATTTATGATAGGAGATAGCTTTATTCACTAAACAGTTACACGACTGAAACTGAATTAAAAGATTTTAAAATTTCTAGTTGAAATTGTAAAAAAAAATGAAAATAAATCTTGTAAAAATTCATTTTTCGTTGAATTTTTTAAGGCAAGTTTCTTCTATAAAAGTAGACAAGTTGATGAATGAATCGTTGAGGAAATGAATTGTTTCCCTTGGACAACATACCAGTCAATGGCTCTTCGTGGTGGTTATTTAGTGCTAATTGAATTCAGCTAATTTGTTGCTTTCCCTTTCGCAGAGGCTACAATCCATTTATATTCACCTCTCATTATGGGCTAAATAGTAGGGTAAACTGAATTTTCTAATCTTCAGTAGCAACCAGTATAAGAGAAGGAAAACATTTCCAAAACCGGCGAGTATGGCTCTTTTTTTTATCCTTCCCAAGAAATCGCAGAAATTTAAATTTAATAAAGAAAATAGGACTCTGTAGAAATATGACATTAAAAAGTAAAATGACAACACATTGTAAGAAAATGTGTTATGAGCAGGTGTTAAAAAAAAAAAAAAAGGTTTGTTCATTGTCGCCATGAGTACCCGCAATCCTGAATAACAGCTGACGAATGATAACATTTGTTGAAAGCTGTTAGTTAAAGTTAGTGTTACTGTTATTTGATACAAATTATTATCATACACTTAGTGGCTGGTATAAATCATTTGATAAACATTTGACAATAAAATTTGCTGCTAATTCTGGAGATTATTTGACTACAACATAGAAATTCATTTACAACATAGAGATTCCATTTTATTTATTATTAAAGAAATATATAGGCCTCAGTTACAATAATTTTGTTGTGTATATCTGTCGGACTGTGAGCCTGAAGCAATGGTACAATTGGTATATCTGATTAATAACCCAACTGTCGGGTTTCAATTCCTGGTAGTGGATGCGCACTGCTGATGAGTCCCAAATATAGGACGAAACGGCCGTCCAGTGCTTTTCGCATTCTGTTGAGGTCGAATATAAGCTCGATGAATTACTTAATTATTCAAATCCTCCTACTATTTCTATATATATATATATATATATATATATATATATATATATATATATATATATACATATATATATATATATATATATATTAGTCTACAAAAACAATTTAGATATTCTACAATTTCATGGGTAATACGTATTTTGCAGGCAAACCTGTTTGTCAGACCCAAATGACACAACAGTTAATATTCAAAATTCATTGAGTTCTTTTGAGTTCGTCTCTATCAGAATTTACCTGACTTAAATACCAAATATACGTTATATATATATCCCTCTTGTCACGCTCATGGAGAGAAATACAATTGCGAGGTAGCGTTAGAGAGACTATAGCGAAGCAGCGTCAGCTCAGTTCATTCTCTTTACTATCAGTTATTAAACTTTACTACCAATTCGGAAAACTCTGCCGCATGTTTGCCCTTTAACAGTGCCTCATTTTATTGTTTTACAATAATTATGTCGTCGAGTAGTGCAGAATATATATATATATTGAAACTAAGTTGTAGAACTCGTAGGTTTTTTAACCCGTTGTTCATGCATTCATTTTTATAAAGAGTGCTCGATACATACGTAGAGCGTTATATATATATAAATATATATCCTCTCCATTATAATAAACGTTGTACTTTTATTTGTATATATATGTACAGAATCGATAAACACACACACAAATAAATCTATCTATCTATCTATCTATCTATCTATCTATCTATCTATCTATATATATATATATATATATATATATATATATATATATATATATATTCTTTGTCACGCTCAGGAAACATCTAATAATTCTCTCAAATATTTAGCCGTCATTTTTGACAGCGGGGGGTACACTCGTTCATAGTGATCTAAAGATACCTTCATTTTTTGTCCTCGGTAAGCTAGTCAATTCATTGGGGATTAATTTTACTTAAAAAGACAATTGAAAAATGAATAGAAAAGAAAAATAATGAGAAATAAAGAGAAAATTTTTAAAAAAAGCAAAGAAATATGGATTAAGTAAAGAATGAGCTTAGAATGAATAAATTGACTCTCTAGAAAAATTGAATTGGTTGACATGACATCAAGCAAGAATAGAACCCACCATGCAAATTTTAAGAAACACTGCTTATCAGACGAGCAACACACCTCTCGACATTCACAGCAACAGATGTAAAATCTTTGACGCTTTTTAGACTGAAACAGTTACCAGAATTTTTTTATGACAATATTTAGATGTTTGTGTAAATGGCACAAAGAGAGATAGAGAGATAGATAGAGAGAGAGAGAGAGAGAAGATAAAGGGAAAAAGAGTAAATTTGGAAAGAGAGAGAGAGAGAGAGAGAGAGAAAGAACCTGAAACAAAAGACAAAGAACCGAAAAAGTGTAAACGATAGGAAGAAAGAAAAGAAGGAAAGTAAGAGAGAGAGAGAGAGAGAGAGAGAGAGAGCGCACATGAGGAGAAACAAAAAAGAAAAAAAAAAGAAAAGAAAGAGAGATGTTGATAATCAGTTCCAAACAATGTCATTATTTTGTATCTTTTTTGAACACGGACTGCCAGGAATCTTGTTAATGTTTTTGGTTATTTAATTTTTTTAACGTGTATAGATCTTCAATTTTGTTTTTATTTCCTTATTTATTTTCTATCTTCTTGAATACCATTTACCTTTTATCCTTTCTTCAATACCCCCTGTACCCAGTCTTTTCTCTCTCTCTGTAACCCCCTATGCACTAGTGGCGGTCCTGATTTGCTTGGGTTGAAATGATTAAATAAAAACAGAAAAAACAGCTATCAGGTGATTGTTGAATATTTTAGTTATTCTTTCTATAATCTGTCGGGTACCATAGGACTTTTATTGATTAGTTCTTTATTCCCTCAGACACGTGTGAATGGGAAAAATATATTCATATCAACAAAAGTGTTTGTGGACTATAAATTGAAAGTTGCTGGTCTTGGAATTAAATCACAAAACACGGTCTAACCTTGTGCCAGAGGAATTTTCAAACGGATGTTAATCCTTTTTAATATAAATGGTTATCCTATGAAGCGGTATCGATAAAGTGTTCACTTTTTTCACTACCTTTTTCGTCTATGTGCCTTGTCCTTTCAGGACGTAGGCGATCATGGCCTTCCACGTCTCCCTATCCCTGGTGGCTCTTAGCACGCTTTCTCACGTTACACCACGCAACCCCCGTTCTACCATCCACCCGCTCAAGCCCGTCACTTATGTTACACGCTGCTTTCTCCTGTCTCTCTTTCACTTTATCTTGCCTATGAGTATCAAATTCTCCAAGCCCTCCTTTCTCATTGCATGCCCCAGGAACTTTAGCTGTTTTTTTCTATTGCTCAATATTAATTAGCTTTTCGTTTCCATCCTTTCTAAAACCTCATCATTGCTCACGTGTTCGAATAATGTTATCCGCAGCATCCTTCTGTAGAATCACATTTCAGTTGCTTCGTTTTTCTTTCATCTTCGATGAGATTGTCCAGCATTCAATGCCATATTGAAGAACTGTCATCATATAGCAATCCAGTGCTTCTTTGTTTCTAGTGAAAATTTCCTGTCTCTTAATACTCTACTCAGCTTCTGGAATTCTTCCTTCGCCATGCAAGTTAAGCCTTCGGATGTCTGAGTCGCACTTTCCGTCTTCTGTTAGAACACTTCCCAGGTATTTAAATGTTTGTACCTGCTTGATTTTAGTATCCCCCACCTGTACTTGGCATTTGAGCTGCTCATTTTGCAGATGAGCATACATTTGGTTTTCTTGCAGTTTATTTGTCATTCTCTTCAGCTACCTTTTGTATGAGGTCTTGTAGTTTCCTTTCCGTGTCTACTATCAGCACTGTATCATCTGCGTATCTTATGTTGTTCAGATTGTAGCCCCCGATGACGAATCCAGACATAAATTCAAGAGTCCTCAGAATAGTCTCGCTGTACAATTTTAATAGATCCGGTGAAAAGACACATCCTTTTCTTACGCTGGACAATCTCATTAATAATTAAGGAGGGATTCGAAACAACAGAAATATGGTTCTACAGAAGGATGCTGAGGATACAATGGACCAAACTTGTAAGCAACGACAAGATATTAGAGAGGATGGAAACGAAAAGTAAAATTAAACTTAACATCAGGAAGAGACAGCTGAAATTTCTGATACATGTAATGAGGAAGAAGGGTTTGGAGAATCTAATATCCACAAGACGGATAAAAGTAAAGAGATACAAGGGAAAGTAACACAATCATGCTTGATGGGCTTGAGCAATTAGATGGCAGAGCAAGAATTAGGAGAGATATCAAGAGAAAAAGTGTTAAGAGCTACAAAGGATAGGAAGATGTGGAGGGCCATGATCGCCTACGTCCTGAAGAAAGACTGTACATAAAAGAAAAAAGAAGGAATCATTATTATACACTGTTAATTCATTTATGAGTAGAAATCATTCCTTTTTTTTATTGTTGTACAAAGGTAATACAGTAAGTATTACCATCATTTTAATAGTTGATTTGCTAAGCGCTGCTTAGATGCGGCACAACGCCGAAGGTATGGGGCACCCAGTGAGGATCGAGCTCACTACTCAGTTGTAATAGGTTCTAGCGAGACAGGGTTGTTAACCATTACACCACGCCGAGGTGCCCAAAATTGTCTATGCACCGCTTAGATGTGGCACAAGGCCGAAAGTATGGGGTACCCAGTGAGGATCGAGCTCACTACTCAGTTGTAATTGGTTATAGCGAAACAGGGTTGTTAACCATTACACAACGCCGAGGTGCCCAAAATTGTCTATGCACCGCTTAGATGCAGCACAACGCCGAAAGTATGGGGTACCCAGTGAGGATCGAGCTCACTACTCAGTTGTAATAGGTTCTAGCGAAACAGGTTTGTTAACCATTACACCACGCTGAGGAGACCTTACCAGTATTTTAATAGTGGTCGAGAATTCATTTAATTCATTAAAATCACTTTTAATATTTTTATTTTCATAATTTTTATTATAATGCATTTATTATAATTTTTAAAATTTGTAATAATATTTTAATAAATAATGAATGTTTTGCAGGTAAAGTGGAGAGTGTAAATGACGGGGTTAAACTGTTGGAACATTTGATGGATTGATACGTTTGTATAATCAATACAATACGATTTTTACTAATGTTTTGTTTCTCATTACTGTATATCTACTTCTGCACTACCTCAACCTGTATTTTTTTTTTCTTTACATTAAAGTTAATCTAAAGAGGCCTTTACATACATATTCATTTGGGATTCCTTATTGCATTACTGTTTTTAAGAGAATTCTGTATCGTCGACATATTACCGACAAAATATGGATATATCGTAATATAATGCATAAGTAATGTGAAGTGGGTGGGAACAAAATATGAAATAAGCCTATTTTATTCTTACTTTATCCGCCTAGGGATTTTAATAGAATGTCTCTATCCGATGTCTAGAATTTCGTCGGCAAAGCATAACGTAACAGAGGGCAGGTAAACATCTCATTAACAAATTCAAATTGTGAAAATCAAACTAATAAAAGAAAATGGGACAAAGAAATGTGATTATAAGTAATTAATTAATTCTTATATGAAGCATAAATTAAACCGAAATATCTGATGAATATTGTATTATTACCATTTTCTGTTTATTGTAAGTCTCAATTGAATGACGTTTTGGATTTCAGCGGCCATCTTACTTAAAATGAAAACAGTCTGGGTCTGACAATTTTACCCGACGTCAGTTGGGTGCTAAAAGGGTAAGAGTCCGTTTTTGTTAAATGAAAAAAAAATGTGAATAGGACTTAACTAAACATATTGTCCCTGCTGAAGTTAGGACATCTAGTTTCGCACATTACCAGAATATTGATTCGTGGCTGATTGAGGGTGTTGTGGTATAGTGGATATCGACTCGGAACGTCAAATCGGGGAGCCGAGTTTGAATTCCTTGCATTCATTTTCGCACAAATACCCTTGGGAAAGGTATTAATCCGTCACTTCCCTCCACTTATGGGTTAAATAATAGGACAGATTGGGTTCTATAGCCTTGGCTGACAACCAGTCTACCGCAAACAGCAATGGCAACCTACTGAGGGATAATCTTTTACCCAGTCAGTCACGTCTCTTTTATGATATGATCGCCCAAAGCGTGTATCTTAACTGACTGACATTATATATATATATATATATATATATACACGTTACAAATTAAACTAAGCACAACTGACTATCGGAGAACTAATTTCAAATGCCGGCCTCGTCTGTCGCGTTCATTTCCTTGGGAAAGGCATGAGTTTATTTTTTCCCTTCCATCAGCAGAATAGCAGAAGAACTGCTCTAAATTCAAAACCGTAAAGAAGGCAACGATAAACTACTCCACTATCTTTCCGAGGAAGTCATCACAATTCAAAAAAGCAGAATCTGAGAATATTTCCGGATATTTTCTTTCTGAATTTGACTTAGAAAGTTAAGGGAGATAACTACATGGCCATTAGAAGTGGCATCGCACACGGAATGAGAATTATATACCTCAGTGATCATAATAAAGGGTTCGGTTCGATTTTCCTAGCACCTCAAGAAGGCCGGAGTGTACAACTGTCGTAAATATGACAGTAAATATGAGGACAATAGTCCGAACAATGTAAATAGTGTAAATAACGACCTCATCTCAGAAGTATAGACGAACAATTTTCTTTATTGAACAAACCAAAGTTTGTATTTAGACCAACTTACTTTCATGGTTTTGTAGATCAATTGTTTTGGATTGTCGTCTCAAGGATGGCCCTTGTCTTGAACGCCTATTAAGACTTAACCCCACCCGAACCTCAAGCGGAATTCATATTCATGGTACATCTTTAAAAAGGCTGGGGAAATAATTAGTTCTGTGTAACGCTTCAGTAAGCACCTGAACCCCCCGCCGCCCTGCTATGCTCTGCCTTTACAAGATACCAGGTCAAACCGAAAATGGAATACTGCTTCCATATCTGGATAGGAGCGGTCAGGTTTTTATTTTCCGGTCTTAACATGACTCCAAAAGCATTACACGTCCTTGTAGGTGATAAATTATGCTCTACCTTACAACCTCTTTTCCCACAGACGACTCACGACTCCATCGACATTTTCATGATAAATGTTCTCCATTAGTTAGTCCCACTAATTCTAATACTCACAGCAAAGACCGGCTATGTCACGTACACAGTCAAATAATCCTCATTCCTTTCATATAAGAAAGAAGTCCCACTCTAACAGCTTCCCATGAAACGCTACTTTGTGGAATCGACTCCCAAGAGGATCCTTTCCATTTTGAACCTCTTCAAGTTTAGGTTTAACCGTTATTTTTCACACTTATCTTCATTGGCTGTTTTCCTTACTGCTCATACAACAATCTTCTTCAGTGACCCCCACTTCATTGAGTGGCGATGGATGAATTTTCGTCTAAATTATGCGAAAATGAAAATAACAATGACATCTCATTTTATCAGATATATTTACCAAAATTACAAAAATATCTTGAAATAGTAAAGAGTAAATTTATTCAATAAAATTGTCATTGGCTTCAACACGGCTTCCAGACGATTTCGGAATCATCTACAACTCTTCTGGACGGTCTCCTTGCTTAAGTTGGTGAATGCTGCCATATTTCTTGCCTTCAGTTAATCTTTGGCGTTACAAGAAGTTTTATTGGGCTCTTTCTCAACTGCATACCATACATAATAATGAAGTGGGTTGCAGTTTAGGGAGTTAGATGGCCAGGTGTAATGGGTGATGTGACCGCAAAAAATTGTCTGACAACCATGACGTGGTCCTCCTGCTTGTGTGGCATGGTGCAGAATCATGTTGCTAGACATAGGGTTTTCTAGCAGCCACCCTCTTGCCCCAGAGCAGCACTACCTCCTCATAGCACTTGATGTAGGCCCCTGTGTTGAACTTGAGTCACTGTGGAAAGATGAATGGAGGCATAATATCCACATCACTAGTGACCACTCCAAATATGATTTCTATTTCACTAAGTCTTTCCGATTATCTTCAAGAGTTTTTAAAAATAGAAATCCACTCAAAGCAAAACCTGAAATGCTTTGCAGGATTTATTTCTTTCCTAACTGATATTGATTTTATTGGAAATAAAATATACTTACCACTGAATTAAGTGCATTTACAAGGAAGAAAATTATGTTGAAAAATAAATATTTTTTGTGTAAATTAGAAGCTACCATATTACTGATGCTTCTACTTATAGGCCAAGGTATTTATATCAGACACATAAAAGGTAATGAAAATGTAAGAACAAAAATGGATAAACATGCCACAATAAGACATGGCATCAAAAGGATAATTCCCCACCTCCCCCAACACTGCTTTTCTTTTTAATTACCTTCACTTTTTTGACAATGTTTATTGCTTTAAAAAGCAATGATTAGAATTGGAACAAAACCTAAAGATATCAAAGTAAAGTTATTTATTTTCTTAGCTCTTAAGAATTGACACCAAAAATATTTTTTATATTTGACACTATTTTATTGCTTATTGAAATGGTTGACAAAACATTGGCTAGTTGCCAGTTGATTCAAACTTTATGAAACCAATAATAAATATTTCCTCATAATTGGTTTTCATATTTTAATAATTTAATGTTTATATATTTATGACTAAAATATTTTTATATTTATAAATTAGTAAATGATGATCATTGCTTTAGTCCTACCTGTAATAGTTTTTAGAGTTTTGTAAATATAATATTATTCTTATAAATAAATAATCTTATAAATAATGTTTAATATTTTTGTTCTAAATTCTAAAGAAAAGAAAATGAAGGTCATTAAAAGAAACCTTGTCATGTGAAAAACCATTCCTTTGACGTTATGTCTTATTGCGGCACATGTTTGTCCATGTTTGCCAAATCAGGAAATGTTGGGGAAAATGAATGAAAAATCACACAAAAAAGACAGAAAACTTTAATTCTTATTTTATTTCTTAAAAATTCAACCAAATTATTTGGCCAAGGCAGATGGCTACAGTGACATTTGCTTTCATCTCATTAATAGCAGTTGGATATATTTTATTTCGTCCTTCAGGAATTCCTAAAATAAAGCATTAGAGAACACAATGGCCAATTTTATTTGCTGTTACAATCATTAAAAATCTTTTCTTCTTAGCATTCCTTTGAAGTCATTTGTGTCATGTCTCACAAGTAAGGGGATAACGTAACTAAGACACAAAGCGGCTGCTTGGCATGAAAGAGAATAAGAAGACTTTAGAAGGAACAGGAAATATAATCCTAAACATGAAACAAGGAATAAATTTCTACTCCTGTTAAAAAAAAAAAAAATTGGGAAGGAGTATGAAGTGGATGATAGGTAAATTTATGGCTCTTATAAAATAAAGGAAAGCTACAAGAACAACTCCAAAACACCCACCCACCTATTTTTGTTTAAAATATGGTATTACAAAACCAAGTCAATGTTGACTGAGCCAAACTGTAGTCAAAACCATTTTTCAATCCAACTAATGATGAACTTCAAAATGCTAAAATGTGGTTGATTCTTAGAGACAAACATTTAACTTAACCAAGCAATTTTTGTTTGTCAACTGTTGCAGTAGAAAATCCAATACCATTCTGGTTGTATGGCAAATGGATCAAACTTTCTTTTTTTAATTATCTTACTCCAAGCAATTATACAGTGACCACATGATCCCTTAAGGTATGACCTCCTAGTTATCCTTACTTATTATGTGGGGGTGCAGTTGAGCGAGTAACCAACAAAACTCCTTATAACACCGAAGATGAACTGAAGGCAAGAATTATGGTAGCATTTGCCAACTTCAACAAAGAAACTCTCCAGAAGAGTTGGAGGAGATTCCAAAATTGTTTGGAGACTGTGGCTGAAGCCAATGGCAATTTTATTGAATAAATTTACTCTTTAGTATATCAAATATTTTTGTGTGATTTTGTAAATATATTTGTTAAAAAAAAGATTTTTTGATATGTGTATATATATATATATATATATATATATATATATATATATGGAAAAACTTTATCACATATATACATAAATGTTTAGCTGTAATTTCTACAACCATGTGACCACTTACAGCTAAGAAAACTACCATGTATTTATTAACTATTGCCGGTCAAAATGCAACACGTAATTATGTTTCCTACGATGGAGCCTATTGTGTACATTTGCCCCGTAAAATATGTAATATCTAAGATGGTTGCTAGATTATGTCACAGAAATCAAATCTCACCTGTCAAATGCGACTAAAAGAAAATTTTAAAAAATAAGCCTTTATATTTAATTCTAATTCTGACGTTTTAAAAATTCATTTGGTCAACAAAAAAATGTGAATATTTCCCCCCGTAATTTTGAAACAAAAGAAATATTAAAAAAAAAAAAAAGAAGCGTTTTTTCAAACAAAAACAAAACATGTAAAAAAAAAGTTCCAATGGTTAATTTAATTATTTAATTTTTTTTTTAATATTTCATACTTCTGAAAATAAAATTAAAAAATTGAAAGCTTTTTTTTTTTTTTGCTAAATATTTCATGCAGGAAATCAACTGTCTGTAATTTGTGTGGCATTAATGTAACTTTTCCTCTAAAATTAAATGTCTACATTTTTAAATATTTTTCGAAATGTTTTCTAGTTTTGTATTCAAAAATATGTTGTTGAGGATATTTTGTTTTCCTTCAAACATGTGTTATGGTAGTTTTTTCTTCAAAAATGTATTGTTGGTAATATTTTTTTCTTGGCATATGATTCTTGGATGCAGGGGGGAGCAGAAAGAAATATTTCCAGATACCACTGCATGGTCAGAATTTCCAAGAGTGAAGAGCGGCATAGCATGACATGAGTCAAGGATCGAGGTAAAGAAGAAATCTAGAAGAGAAACATTTCCTTCAGGATTACTGGGGAAATGTGTGGGGGAATCCACGACTTTAGTGAGTGATTGAGAAGTTCAGAGATTGGACAACAGCAAGATCGGTGACAGAATGTTTAAGCGAGTTGTCATGATGGGTATTAAAGTCACTAAACACAGATACATGTGCAAATGTATGTAGTGAAATGGCCTCGTCTATAGTGTCAGAAATACCATCTAGTTATCAGCAGTCATGAGAGAAAGGGGAGCAATATAGTTTAATAGTTTAATAGAGAGAGGTAGAGACATGTAAGAATGGTCTAGAGATTCAAGAGAGACCTTCCTAACCAAAGGGAGATGTTCATTGACATAAACTTCCAGGCCATGCATGTAGACATTAGAGTTCCTCCTAAGAGAGGAAGGTCGCCAAGAATTGAAAAATTAGAGAAGGGGTTTGCAGAGTTAATTTCGCAGAGATCGAGGATGTTTGGAGGATTTTCAAAGAGGAACAATTCCACATTGCAAAAGTTGACATGAATACCATGGATGTTAGAGAAAGAAATGTTAAGTGTTTTTTGTTTGGATGGTTTAGTTTTATATATTCGATTTTTTATGGTCATGATTCTGGCTTATTGGTAATGAGATGCCTAGACTATTAGTAGTAGTAACAGTCGGTCATGAAATGTAACATGTCTGGCAAAGATTGCAGCATATTGTGGCCTGAGGGTTTCAGTCAAGTACCTACAGGTTATCTTCAGGTGTCCATTGTTTTCCTGATATGGAATATATGTAGATTATCGCATTATGTTGTATCTACTGATCCAGGGATTGAACTCATAATCAACTGATTACAGCAACCAACTTCTATAGGAACTAAGCTGTCAATCTGAAAGACATCAATGGTGCTCTTCTGAAGCCTTGAAATCTAATGTTAGACGATTTTGACATTCAGTTATCATTGCTTTTTTTGTTGTGTCTATGACATCTATAACAATCAAGATAGGAAGATTAGTTTGAATAAATTAAAAAGTATGGAAAATCTTTTACGACTCTACTCAAGTTTTCTAGTCAGGAAAATAATTACAATTTACTTTTACTTTTATTGAAATATAGTCACATTTGTACTTATTTCGAGATTTGTTTTTAATATTATTGAAATCACCAAGTCTTGTTAATTTTTTAAATTACAGTATTTCTAAATATGTTTTTAAAGTAAAGTTAGATAGAAATAAAAAAGTAAAACTAACGATACAACTTTTTTTTTTACACTCATCCTATTTTTTTTAGCATTTATTAAAAAGTTTTTAAAATGCGACAGTTCTTTTCTGGTTACCGTTTTCATTTCATGATTCTTATAAATTTTTTATTTCGAGAATTAAAATTTTTACATTCTGAAAAGAAAATGACATATGCCGACAAAATTGGAAAATCAGCACTTAAAATTAGGAAAGATGTGTGATGACCTTTTTAAAGTTGTTAGGTGGTTTTAAAATTTACAATTTAGGTGAATTAAAAACTAAAGCGAACCCCCTTGTGTCCGTTTATGCAAATTGCAGCATTTAACGGACCTCTAAAAATATTTTTAAAAGAGTAATTTCTTTTTCTCTGTGATAAAATCAATAGACTAAACTATCGCCCGGTTCACACTCCACCCTCGTCTATTGAACAGGTGAAGAGGCTCATCCCTTGTTTCCTGTTTAGGATGCGGTTTCCGGTTTTCTCTTTTCCAATCTTTTCACTCCTATGTAGCCCCCTGCACATCAGTGGCGTTACCGCTTTGCTCGTGGTGATATGATTTAAAAAATAAAAAAAGGTTTTTTTAAAAGTTACTTTTTGTTAAAATAGGAAAGAGATTTGCCATTATTTCCAATTAATCTTATATTTTATAACTTTAAAACTGAATTAGGATGTTTCTCGCATACGATTACTACTGTAGTGCGACTGATTTTTCATTGAGCACCCCTCATTTGCGGCTTGTGCCAGGTTAAGCCGAATAAATAGTTTTGGGTGTTTTGCTATGGCACACATTTCCTGTAGTCCATAAGATTAGAGAGTGGATTAGATTCAAAATGAAAACTCTACATGGCCTTGTATCAGACTAGGTTTTGTACATAAGACTTATTTGGAATTTTGTGAAAATAAAATCTGTATGCTGACAGTTAAGGATTGTGAGTTGAAGTGGATTTAACATAGAGAGAGGTGGGGTGGTACAGAATTAAATTATCTGAATCGGGATTGAATCAAAAAAAAAAGGAAAGGATGAGAGAGAGCAACAAAAAGTGACGGGGAACAGAGAAAGAGAGAGAGAGCAACAGGAATAAAATTGAAATAAAATTATTTAAGGCTCGACCAAAAAAAAGGTTTTATTTTGAAAATCAGAAACAGCAAAGAAAATGCGATTTTTTTCAGAGAGTCACATAAAGTCAAAAGAGAGAAGAAGAAAAAGAAAGAGAAATAGAAAGAGAAAGAAAAAAGAAGCACTCATCAACCTTTAGGATGGGCCTATCAGGTTTTTCTCTAGGTCATTTCTGGCCGGTTTTTTCTACCCAACATCTCGCTCAGAAAGTAAAAATAAATTGATAAATAACTAAATAAATAATAAAAATGCGACACAGCTGGTCGTCTATCAAAAGTTTAACAAAAAATTTCAAGGCCACAACCAGTAAAACATTTTTAAAGAAGACAGAAAAAAAAGTGAAGATCAGAATTGATGTAACAACGGCCGGAGTGTGTGTCATGAATGGATCGGTTTGTCAGATGAGATGAGAAAGGAAAATAACTGTTCACTACTCGATTTTATTAGTAGAGAAAGAACACTGCTACTACTTAAATAAGTTATTTCTTTCTTTTTCATACCTTTTCTTACCCAAGCGTGATATTTATATAGTTATAGTCTCAAATATAAATTCTTTCTCTGTCAACTCTCAAATATATTTAAATTTCTCTTTCTTTCAATCTCTCTCTGTTGAAAGCCCTACCTTCTTTTTTTGTGTTCCAATATTTGACTCTTCCAATTTTGGTTTCATTCATTCTTTCTTTCACAAGCATAATTTGCCAGTTATCTTTTCTTTTTTAATCTTTTGTTTTAATTACATCGCTACAAATACTAACATTTACTTTAGCAGTCTTTCTCTTCTAATTAAATCTTGCTTTCTTTTCAACTATATTACACTTCCTCTTTCTTTCTTGACATACGTGAATGAATTTTTAACTGACCTACATTCATAACGCCCACACGTCACACACAGAACATACTATGATCAGTATAAAATAAACTTAATTCATAAAAAAGAACTCCATTTGGAGGTTATAAACTTATACGAGATCAGGGGACATTTTGCATTAAGCGCTCTACCACACCTCCCCACACTCATGACGAATTCAATTGTTTGAAAGGCATAAAAATATTTTAAAAATTGGTGTGTATAATTATTTCTTAGCAGAGACGACAACCCTCACTCACAACATGATGGGGTGAATCGACCAAAAAGTCATATGGCTCTGTCGTCCTTAAAGGTGTATGTGCGTGGGTGTGGGGTAACACATACCAGCCTTGAGCGAAGAAAGACCTACGGACAAAGATTTATACAAATAATAAGAGACATTAAATAGGATGACTGACACAAATTCATAGACGCAAACACACAAAAGTCACTGAGTAAATGTCGATGAGCGCCTCGTCGTAGATAGACTGGAGATCATCAGCTCTGAATGGATGCCTCGTCCTGGCATCACTCTTTTAATTATTAATGCAATCATTCAAACATTAAAAAGAAAAAGAAAACTTCAACTTCAATAGTTAGTAATAGAGAAAGAGAAAAAAAATGCAAATATATTCGGGGTGCGATGGGTAAATGGTCGCCATTTAATATTTTGATTTTTTTATTTTGTCGACGACACAGTATAGTAGGGTCAGTTGGGAATTGTCTGTGAGAAAAAGATCACCATTACGCAATTGACTCCACCAGAAGTCAGAAAATGGATGCAGTACTGCTTGGCATTTGCACCGGATGTGCGTTGTGGTGCAGTGGATATCGAATCAGAACAAATCGGGGAGCCGAGTTCGAATTCCAGTTGAATTCCTTGCATTCACTTACGCGCAAATACCCTTGGGAAAGGTATTAATCTGTCTCTTCCCTCCAGTTATGGGTTAAATAAAGGGACAGATTGGGTTGTATAGCCTTGGCTGGCAACCAGTCTACTGCAGAAAGCAGGATAACCTTCTGCCCATTCAGTCATGTCTCTTTTCGAGATATGATCACCCGAAGCTTGTATCACTATATGGCACTTAACTGACTGATTTGGGTGTTAATCTGAGGACAACACAAAGGATTTAGAAAGAGCTGGATGATATATCCAGTTAACATCATGGTGTTTCGAGTGATCACTAGTGATGGCAATGTTGAACATCCATTTATCTACCCACAGGGCCTCAGACTCAACATGGAGGCCTCCCAGAGCCACAACTACTTTCAAGTTGGATGAGTTTCACCACGGAATATGTCAATGAGCGGTGCTTTATCGAGTTTAATTCGTTACCTCTTCGTCACCGGAGCCAGTGGTACAGTTGGTATGACATTTGCTTGATAACACAACTGGCTGGATTTCAATTCCTGGCAGTGGATGCGCACTGCTGATGAGTCCCAAATATACGACGAAACGGCCGTCCAGTGCTTTCTGCATTCTGTTGAGGTCTAATAAAACTTGATGAATTACTTAATATCTATATGTGGTGTTTAACCATGGAATAAGTATCTCTCTTAATTTTAACACACACACACACACATTACATTTATGTAAGCAATATATACAGAGTGAGTCAAAATTATGTTAACACTATTATGAAAGGAATCATTTATTCAGTGTTTACTGAACAATCTCCACCTGTCCACCATAGCATGATTGATGTGCAAAAACCAGCAATCAACAGTATAATTAAGTGCCTTGACACACATTCCATGGCTAAAGTTTGACATTACACCTTTTATTCTGTCCTTGATTTCTTTGATGTGTCTAACTTTTTTGCTATACATGTGATCCTTTATTATACCCCATAATCAAAAGTCACATGGTGTCAGATCAGGGGGAGTGTGGTGGTCATTGGCATGGCCACCACACTCCCCTGCCAATGGTAACCTATCCAATGATTTAGGAAAGTTTGATCAAGACAAGCTTGAACAGTTTGGGCAAAATGAGGCAGTGTACCATCCTGTTGGAAATAGCCTGCTCATCTGATATGTTATCAATGGCAAACTTTTGCAGCATTTGTAAATAAACATTAGCAGTCACCATTGAACTTGTAAAAAAATATGGGCCAATTACAACAGTAGCAGTTAGAGCACACCACACATTTACTTTCTGGGGGGCCCATTCATGCTCTCAAATGATACATGGATTTTTGGTACCCCAGAAAATGGTGTTATGTTGCTTAACATGACCACTTGTATGAAAGGTGGCTTCATCACTGAATCCCATTTGACATTTCAGGCATTCTACTTGAAATCATTTTTACTGAGCTGTCAAAGTTTAGACAACTTGTTGACGATTGTTATGTGGTTGCATGCCAAAGTCTGGATAGAATTCGGCATACTGTTCTCTGTGGAATCCCTGTTTTCAGACTGCAACGTCTTGTCAATTTAGATGAACTCAGTAGTAAAGCCTGTTGCATGGTAGCAATGTTCAAGTTACGTCTGCCTGTTCTGGATTGCCTTTCATTTCCTTGAGAGTTGTCTTTTACTGATCCAGTGGATACAAACCTGTCATAGATGCGATAAATTGGTGGGTGATAATCTGAAAATCATTCAGCAAATTCTCGTTGCCAATCCAAATGCTTCCATCAAGTTTGCAACCACCCTTCTGTGCTCCAATGTCAGTCAGTCAGTCATGCGTAAGGTAAACCTGTAACAAAAAATTATAAATGTTAACAGAATTTTGATTCACTCTATACATATCAAAAATATATATACACGAACACACACACACTGTGTGTGTGTGTGTGTCTGTGTGTGGAGTTGCAATAATGTTTTGTGTGGTTGAAAGAAGTATGTGTTTTTTTCTTCTAATGTTCATTTTTACTTTTCGTAAGCAAGGGAGGAAATATAGGATAATATTTTTTCAAATGAGTTTCTAAAAGTCTGTGCATCAGAGACATTTTGGCTCCACTCTGGAAGCGTTTTAACGAATGTTTACACTGATAAAAGCCAAGACTTCAATAATGTCATTGTAGGTCATTCTAAGTGACTTGTGAATCTTCAATGGCATATTTTTCGGTTGTAAAAGGAATCAGAGTTCCTTTCCATGCCTTTCCAGTAATGCAATAAACTTTAATCGCCCAATTAAGTTTTTAATCCATTTATATACATACATATATCAGTCATATATATATTGTTAAATATAAGAGACAATGAAAGTCTATTATGTTTAATCATGAGCTGTTTAAACATCGTATTTTGGCTTTAATTTCAGTTGAAAATGAAGACAAAAATTCTCCAAAATTTGGATAGTTTTCTATTAATTTGGTTCTAAGCTTTCGGCTCACATGAGCCATCTTCAGAGAGGCTATAATACACAC
This sequence comes from Ascarosepion bandense, assembly GCA_037127315.1. Taxonomy (NCBI): domain Eukaryota; kingdom Metazoa; phylum Mollusca; class Cephalopoda; order Sepiida; family Sepiidae; genus Ascarosepion; species Ascarosepion bandense. The sequence continues at coordinate 27,430 of JBBBDQ010025536.1, forward strand.
TTTAAAAAGAACCTTCAGATATTGGAGGCCATCTACATTAAATCCAAACAACCCACACTTAATAAAATCACGTTTAAAGCTGGTCATAACACATTTCATTGCATTTGAATATCTGCAAATATTCAGTATTTATTAAAAATAATTTTCAAACAAATACATTAAATATTTTTATATATAGAAATATTTTTATTAAATTTTACAAAAATTAATAAGAGGTGGGGCAGTTGGCTGTCTAAATTCATTGCAAATTGCTCCAACCTGTCTAAATTCATTGTAAATTGCTCAAACCTGTGGAAGCCAAAATAAATATGCACCTGATTGCTTAAAGTGCAATAAATAAATAAATAAAATAAAATAAAAAATGAAATGTAATTTGGATTCTTCAAGGATAGTAACATATAAAAACAAATGCCGATAACAAATTTCAGTTTTTCATTTAGTTTTGTTTTTTTTTTAACTTTTGAGAAGTCATGTGATAAAGGGGTTTTTTTGTTTTGGATTCTGTAAGAAAGCCAAAATGAATTTTTTGTCCAATCATTGAATATTGTTGGGTGCTCCTGCTATTCATGCTAAGCCACCCCACCCCCGGGAGGTGGGGGTGTCTTTCAACAAAATCCAAAGAAGGATCTGCAACGTAACTGATCCTGACTTAGTAACTCAAAATCAGTCACTTTCTCACCAATGGGATGTGGCTTCCCTGTCTTTTCTCCAAATATTTTTGCGGCTTCTGCTTTTACAAGCGTCTTTCCCTGGTGCCCCGACAACATGAATTTACTCGTGCTACTAGATTGGCAGCTAGGTCCCACCCTTTTAATGTCAAAATAGTCAAATGTAACCACCACTTCTACTCTACCTGTTTCTTTTCTCGCCCTTCTCGCCTGTAAGTAAAACTCTCTTCCATATACTTGCTGCCCTAATAACTATAATCAACAAAAGTTTAAACGCAATGTCAATTGCCATCATCTATTTCCTTAAATCTCATCCAAAACTTAGCCTTTCTTCAGCATCCCCTGTACCATGCATTTTCTCTCATTGTAACCCCCTGCACACCAGTCGTAGTCTTACTTTCCTTGGAGTAAAATGATTATTAAACAAATAGGGAAAAGCGCATTTGAGATATGTTTGTTTTAAGATGAATTTCAATTAAATAAGTTTCTTTTTTGTTCGCAAATTTGCTGAACAAAAAGTATTTTTAGTGCGCCTACGTTGTCACTGAATGTGACACAAGGTCAAGATTTAAAATATTTTTAACCTGTACCAACATTACTATGGAAAAACTGCTCAACTCTCCTTGGCACTTCCTCTTTTTTTAGGGACCCCAGTCCTACTTCTGAAGGAGAGGTAATGCCTGCTGGATGGTCCCCTGAAGAAACAAAAACTAGAGAGACATAATTTCACTATATATTTTTATTTAATCTTTCCTCCATCTCTATTTTGTGGAGGTGCCTCCACTCATTTTCAATAAGTCACTTTTAAAATGAATTTTTAAAGATAAAAAAGTTTTTAAACATTTTTAATTGAAAGCTAAATGATTAACTTTACTATTTCCAGAAAGCAAAATTCTCTGGTGTATTTCAAACAGGAATTATATTCATTGGAATCTGAAATTTTTCAATTTTTTTTTAACTTTTCAAATTTTCGGACATTTCTGAACAATCGACTCATTTTGTAAACAAAAGTTAATTCTCGGTTTTAAAAATATTGCAAAAATAAAATATACATCTGTGACAGTATTTTTTTTTAGAAAATTAGCAAATGTAATGTTAAATTAATCTGATTTACAAGTATTACTCATTTATAGCATGAAATTTAGAATAAAACTATTTCTTAATCACAGAGTTGAACTTTTTTACCTGTCCTCCATATTTCAAATGTGTTAATAAGTTGATGGATGAGAGATAAGATAAGTGTATGGCGATCACAAGTGACATAATTGTATAAATGTTTTTCCCTCTAAGGGGAAGAATCTCTGAAACACATGAGCTTTTGATTTACACATAGAAATTACTGTACAAAAAAAACTTCAAATACACACACACAAAATTTATTATTTTAAAAATAGGGAGGCACAAGGATTTTTATTAAACTTTTTAATTTTTGATTAGTAAATACAATCTTCGCTTAATAGTTTTATAAATTAATTCCAAGAAATCTTTGAAGTATTTTAAAAATATTTTTGGAACTTTATAAGTTATTATAATTAAAAATAAAATAAATAAAAATAGAAAAGGAAAACAATTCTTTTAAAATTTCATTAGTAAACGAAAAATTCTTTTATTCTTGGTACTAATGTCCTTAATCTATATAATTTATTCAAGCAATTAAAAGCTTAAATGTTAGAGTTATATTGCACTTTTTATTTTACTATATTGCAAGTTGATTTTCGGAAACAGGCAAAATTTTTCAAAAAATAATAGATGATTTACATTCGCCAATGTCCTGCGTTTCAACTTAATAAAACCAAATTTTCGCAACAAAATTTAATTTCTTAAAATTTCATGAATTTACGTGGAGTGAGGTAACAGATGTAAAAAAAATCATAAATAATATTTTTACCAAGATGTTTTAAAAATAATAATTTCAAAAATAATTTCAATCATTTGTTAATACCTTCTGAAAGTTTCATTAAAATCTGACAATTATTTGATTTTTGCAAAATTTTCCAAATTAATGTGTTTGTTATCGGAAAAAACCAAAAAAAAACTGAGTTATTACGTTTTCCATTGTAAACTCTCGAAACGATTTGCTTACTCGATAAAATCATAAGATTTTTACCAAAATTTCAAACGTATTAAGAAGTGATTAAAATTTTTAAAAAATAATTAAAAATACTTTGATCTTTCCTCTTACACATTTTGATGGAAAAAGTTCTTTTTTATTAAGTTTGGGTTTTTTTTTACTTCATACTATGCCATTATGCTGTTTTTCAGCGATTTAGTGGAGGTACCTAATTGTGTGTGTATACCAGAAAATCAAAAGAATAAATAGTGGAAAAATCACTTCTACCATTTCAAACAACTTCAGGTGAAAACAACCGGCCAAATATTTAAACTTTTTAGTCTGTTATACCTTTACCCAAGCCTTGACCTAAATATCAAATAGCTGACCCACAAAAAGATAGTCTCTCCTCATCTCCAAAGGAAGTCAGACTGACATCAGCTGAACAAAGACGCGCACTTAAACAGAGGGCAAAACATGGGTATCTTAGCTTATCTATGGAAGACGTTCAATAGATTGCTCACCGTAAATTCCGTAGTTTTTACTATTCCCTTTCTTTTTCTCTGACGATTTTCTTTCACTCATTCAATCAATGTGGTGTGGGTAGATTTATTTTGAAAGCAGACTGAAAGCAAACATATCAATTTCCACTTAATGAAAAAAACTGTCGTCAATATTAGCCACTAATAATAGGCGCACTACAAACACAAGTCAACATCGCAAGTGGAAATAATTTAACATACAAATTAATAGACATTTTATTTTTAGATTTCTGCATAAAATAAATGCATGTTATCTTTGTTGGCAAAAAAACAAAAAAACAACAAAAAAAACAAACCAACAAAAGAAACATAAAAAGTAATATGCCTGGTTTTTCAGTAACAGACACCCCCACCCAAAAAATGCCAAGAATACGTATGCTGATTTTCAAGGCTAGTAGAACTCTTGAAAGATTAGCATAATACAACTTTTTTACATCTATATTTTGTCTCTGAAAAACTTCCTTATTTTTTATTTTTATTTTTTTTTTAGTGTTAAATCCGTTTGGGTTGTGTATTATCATGCTTTTCCACAACTTCCTATTTTCTGTTCCTCTAAGTATCTTTTTAATAACAGGACAGATTAAGTTCTAGAGCCTTGGTTGGCAACCAGTCTACCATAGAAAGTACCTTCCCATCCCTCCCTGTTCCTGTTTTTTCAGTTTTCTTCTGAATGAGACTACACGAAATCTGTTCAGGAGGTTATTTGCTCTTTGCACCCTGTTTTATTTTTAATACTTTTTATTTAATCATTTCACCCCAAGCAAGGCGTTAACACCACTGATGTGCTGGGAGTTATATAAGACAGTTGAAGTATTAGGCAGGAGGAGAGTGAAGACAAAGACGAAAAAGCTACAAGGAGTGAAAGAGAAAAGGCAAGAGAAGGATATGAACACAGGAGTGAAGACAGTTGTGAAGGTAGAGAGAAAGGAAAAGAACAAGATATATGGGGTGATGTAGAAAGGCTGAGCTTAAGCGGATAAGAGATGGGAATTGACTTAGCATTTAAATTCCTGGAGGTTATATCCGTCAAGAAAGCAAGTATATGGAAGGGAGTTCCACAGGCGAGAAACGCGAGAAAAGAATCTGGTGGAATAGAATTGTTGCCTGCATTTGGTTGATCGAACTGCAAAAGGGTGAGACCATGTTGCCAGTCTGGTTGCCTGAGTAAACTCTTGTGGAGGGGGCACCAGTAACCCAAATTCGTCAGAGCAGAAGCCATGAAAATATTGTTCCTGTCGTTTTCAGCATGTCAGTATTAAATTCTCTAGGCCTGCTTTCTTCATTAAACATTTCAGCTGTCTCCTGATTGAAAATATAAGTTTCCTTGTAGTTCCTGTTTTCAAATAGCAATCAGTTGTTATTTGAAAAAAAAAAAAATATATGAATTGACAAAAAAAAAAAAAAATCCAGAGAATTAATTTTATGAATCAAATGCTGAAAATTGGTGCTTGTGAGTGACATCAGAAAATGGATGATGGGTAATACAATAAAGAAATATGAAGGTACACTGGAATAGTGAAAGGTGCCTTCATGAAACTAAGTAAAATATTAAAAAATAAGAACATTTAACTAGAAAAGAGTGTTGAACTTCTATGTAATACATTTTCTCCTATATTGCCACGAATGCTGCACGATTTTCTCACAGATGAAGAAGAGAGCCCTGAGGTAATAGGCGATGAGGTTCTTCAGAAGAATAAGATGGCCAGAATGATAGAAGAGAGCCCTGAGGTAATAGGCGATGAGGTTCTTCAGAAGAATAAGATGGCCGGAACGATAGAAGAGAGCCCTGAGGTAATAGGCGATGAGGTTCTTCAGAAGAATAAGATGGCCAGAACGATAGAAGAGAGCCCTGAGGTAATAGGCGATGAGGTTCTTCAGAAGAATAAGATGGCCAGAACGATAGAAGAGAGCCCTGAGGTAATAGGCGATGAGGTTCTTCAGAAGAATAAGATGGCCAGAACGATAGAAGAGAGCCCTGAGGTAATAGGCGATGAGGTTCTTCAGAAGAATAAGATGGCCAGAACGATGAGGAAGTCTAAATAGATGAGAACAAATACGACAATTATACGTAGGATAAGAAAAAGACAGTTGAAATTTCTGGGAAACACAAGTGAGGAAAAGAGGCCTGGAAAATCTGACACTCACAGATCATTAAGTATATATAATATTTCAGATAGTGTATATCTGTAAAAGGACAATATGAATAAAGAAAAGTAAAACTTAGCCGATATGTATTATTTTCTATCAAAGCATAATAATTACAACCACATCCCAAACTATTATGGATCAGAACCGAACAATGTCCATAACAATAACTGTTTCTCAGAATACATTGGGCTAAAATAAGTTTTCCTTTTGC
>JBBBDQ010025538.1:0-44244 GCA_037127315.1 Ascarosepion bandense
GAACAGGTTTAGGAAGACAGAAGGTGGCACTAATGCCACTAAGTTACAAGGGGTTACTGGGAGTGAAAGTGAATGCGAAGACTTTTGCGAGGAGAAAGGACAATAAAAGAGGGGGAGCAGGTTTTAGGAAGACGGAAGGTGGCACTAATGCTACTAAGTTACAAGGGGTTACTGGGAGTGAAAGTGAATGCGAAGACTTTGCGAGGAGAAGAGGACAATAAAAGAACAGGTTTTAGGAAGACAGAAGATGGCAATAATGCTACTAAGTTACAAGGGGTTACTGGGAGTGAAAGTGAATGCGAACTTTTGTGAGGAGAAAAGGACAATAAAAGAACAGATTTTAGGAGAAGACAGAAGGTGGCAATAATGCCACAAAGTTACAAGGTGTTACTGGGATTGTGAAAGTGAATGCGAAGACTGTTGTGGGAGAAAGGACAATAAAAGAACAGGTTTAGGAAGACGGAAGATGGCAATAATGCCACTAAGTTACAAGGAGTTACTGGGAGTGAAAGTGAATGCGAAGAGTTTTGTGAGGAGAAAGGACAATAAAAAATTGAATTTTAGGAAGACAGAAGGTGGCAATAATGCCACTAAGTTACAGGGTTACTGGGATTGAAAGTGAATGCGAAGACTTTTGTGAGGAGAAAGGAAAATAAAGAACAGGTTTCAGGAGCGGAAGATGGCAATAATGCCACTAAGTTACAAAGGGTTACTGAGAATGAGAAGTGAATGCAAAGACTTTTGTGAGGAGAAAGGACAATAAAAGAACAGGTTTGGAAGACAGAAGATGGCAATAATCCCACCCTAAGTTACAAGGGGTTACTGGGAGTGAAAGTGAATGCAAAGACTTTTGTGAGGAGAAAGGACAATAAAAGAACAGGTTTTAGGAAGACAGAAGGTGGCACTAATGCCACTAAGTTACAAGGGATTACTGGGAGTGAAAGTGAATGCAAAGACTTTTGTGAGGAGAAAGGACAATAAAAGAACAGGTTTTAGGAAGACAGAAGATGGCAATAATGCCACTAAGTTACAAGGGGTTACTGGGAGTGAAAGTGAATGCAAAGACTTTGAGGAGAAAGGACAATAAAAGAACAGGTTTAGGAAGACAGAAGATGGCAATGTGCCACTAAGTTACAAGGGGTTACTGGGAGTGAAAGTGAATGCAAAGACTTCTGTGTGGAGAAAGGACAATAAAAGAACAGGTTTTAGGAAGACAGAAGATGGCAATAATACCACTAAGTTACAAAGGGTTACTGGGAGTGAAAGTGAATGTGAACTTTTGTGAGGAGAAAGGACAATAAAAGAACAGGTTTTAGGAGGAAGACAGAAGATGGCAATAATGCCACTAAGTTACAAGGGGTTACTGGGAGTGAAAGTGAATGCAAAGACTTTTGTGAGGAGAAAGGACAATAAAAGAACAGGTTTTAGGAAGACAGAAGATGGCAATAATGCCACTAAGTTACAAGGGGTTACTGGGAGTGAAAGTGAATGCAAAGACTTCTGTGAGGAGAAAGGACAATAAAAGAACAGGTTTTAGGGAAGACAGAAGATGGCAATAATGCCACTAAGTTACAAAGGGTTACTGGGAGTGAAAGTGAATGCAAAGACTTTTGTGAGAGAAAGGACAATAAAAGAACAGGTTTTAGGAAGACAGAAGATGGCAATAATGCCACTAAGTTACAGGGGGTTACTGGGAGTGAAAGTGAATGCGAAGACTTTGTGAGGAGAAAGGACAATAAAAAGAAGAACAGGTTTTAGGAAGACAGAAGGTGGCAATAATGCCACTAAGTTACAAGGGGTTCCTGGGAGTGAAAGTGAATGCAAAGACTTCTGTGAGGAGAAAGGACAATAAAAGAACAGGTTTTAGGAAGACAGAAGGTGGCACTAATGCCACTAAGTTACAAGGGGTTACTGGGAGTGAAAGTGAATGCGAAGACTTTTGCGAGGAGAAAGGACAATAAAAGAACAGGTTTTAGGAAAACAGAAGGTGGCACTAATGCTACTAAGTTACAACGGGTTACTGGGAGTGAAAGTGAATGCGAAGACTTTTGCGAGGAGAAAGGACAATAAAAGAACAGGTTTTAGGAAGACAGAAGGTGGCACTAATGCCACTAATTTACAAGGGGTTACTGGGAGTGAAAGTGAATGCGAAGACTTTTGCGAGGAGAAAGGACAATAAAAGAACAGGTTTTAGGAAGACAGAAGATGGCAATAATGCTACTAAGTTACAAGGGGTTACTGGGAGTGAAAGTGAATGCGAAGAGTTTTGTGAGGAGAAAGGATAATAAAAGAACAGATTTTAGGAAGACAGAAGGTGGCAATAATGCCACTAAGTTACAAGGGGTTACTGGGATTGAAAGTGAATGCGAAGACTTTTGTGAGGAGAAAGGACAATAAAAGAACAGGTTTCAGGAAGACGGAAGGTGGCAATAATGCCACTAAGTTACAAGGGGTTACTGGGTGTGAAAGTGAATGCGAAGAATTTTGTGAGGAGAAAGGACAATAAAAGAACAGATTTTAGGAAATCAGAAGGTGGCAATAATGCCACTAAGTTACAAGGGGTTACTGGGATTGAAAGTGAATGCGAAGACTTTTGTGAGGAGAAAGGACAATAAAAGAACAGGTTTTAGGAAGACGGAAGATGGCAATAATGCCACTAAGTTACAAGGGGTTACTGGGAGTGAAAGTGAATGCAAAGACTTTTGCGAGGAGAAAGGACAATAAAAGAACAGGTTTTAGGAAGACAGAAGGTGGCATTAATGCCACTAAGTTACAAGGGGTTACTGGGAGTGAAAGTGAATGCGAAGTCTTTTGTGAGGAGAAAGGACAATAATAGAACAGGTTTTAGGAAGACAGAAGGTGGCACTAATGCCACTAAGTTACAAGGGGTTACTGGGAGTGAAAGTGAATGCGAAGACTTTTGCGAGGAGAAAGGACAATAAAAGAACAGTTTTTAGGAAGACAGAAGGTGGCAATAATGCCACAAAGTTACAAGGTGTTACTGGGATTGAAAGTGAATGCGAAGACTGTTGTGAGGAGAAAGGACAATAAAAGAACAGGTTTTAGGAAGACGGAAGATGGCAATAATGCCACTAAGTTACAAGGGGTTACTGGGAGTGAAAGTGAATGCGAAGAGTTTTGTGAGGAGAAAGGACAATAAAAGAACAGATTTTAGGAAGACAGAAGGTGGCACTAATGCCACTAAGTTACAAGGGGTTACTGGGAGTGAAAGTGAATGCGAAGACTTTTGTGAGGAGAAAGGACAATAAAAGAACAGATTTTAGGAAGACAGAAGGTGGCAATAATGCCACTGAGTTACAAGGGGTTACTGGGATTGAAAGTGAATGCGAAGACTTTGTGAGGAGAAAGGACAAGAAAAGAACAGGTTTTAGGAAGACGGAAGATGGCAATAATGCCACTAAGTTACAAGGGGTTACTGGGAGCGAAAGTGAATGCGAAGACTTTTGTGAGGAGAAAGGACAATAAAAGAACAGGTTTCAGGAAGACAGAAGGTGGCAATAATGCCACTAAGTTACAAGGGGTTACTGGGAGTGAAAGTGAATGCGAAGACTTTTGTGAGGAGAAAGGACAATAAAAGAACAGGTTTTAGGAAGACAGAAGGTGGCACAAATGCCACTAAGTTACAAGGGGTTACTGGGAGTGAAAGTGAATGCGAAGACTTTTGTGAGGAGAAAGGACAATAAAAGAACAGGTTTTAGGAAGACGGAAGGTGGCAATAATGCCACTAAGTTACAAGGGGTTACTGGGAGTGAAAGTGAATGCGAAGACTTTTGTGAGGAGAAAGGACAATAAAAGAACAGGTTTTAGGAAGACAGAAGGTGGCAATAATGCCACTAAGTTACAAGGGGTTACTGGGATTGAAAGTGAATGCGAAGACTTTTGTGAGGAGAAAGGACAATAAAAGAACAGGTTTTAGGAAGACGGAAGGTGGCAATAATGCCACTAAGTTACAAGGGGTTACTGGGTGTGAAAGTGAATGCGAAGAATTTTGTGAGGAGAAAGGACAATAAAAGAACAGATTTTAGGAAATCAGAAGGTGGCAATAATGCCACTAAGTTACAAGGGGTTACTGGGATTGAAAGTGAATGCGAAGACTTTTGTGAGGAGAAAGGACAATAAAAGAACAGGTTTTAGGAAGACGGAAGATGGCAATAATGCCACTAAGTTACAAGGGGTTACTGGGAGTGAAAGTGAATGCAAAGACTTTTGCGAGGAGAAAGGACAATAAAAGAACAGGTTTTAGGAAGACAGAAGGTGGCATTAATGCCACTAAGTTACAAGGGGTTACTGGGAGTGAAAGTGAATGCGAAGTCTTTTGTGAGGAGAAAGGACAATAATAGAACAGGTTTTAGGAAGACAGAAGGTGGCACTAATGCCACTAAGTTACAAGGGGTTACTGGGAGTGAAAGTGAATGCGAAGACTTTTGCGAGGAGAAAGGACAATAAAAGAACAGGTTTTAGGAAGACGGAAGGTGGCACTAATGCTACTAAGTTACAAGGGGTTACTGGGAGTGAAAGTGAATGCGAAGACTTTTGCGAGGAGAAAGGACAATAAAAGAACAGGTTTTAGGAAGACAGAAGATGGCAATAATGCTACTAAGTTACAAGGGGTTACTGGGAGTGAAAGTGAATGCGAAGACTTTTGTGAGGAGAAAGGACAATAAAAGAACAGATTTTAGGAAGACAGAAGGTGGCAATAATGCCACAAAGTTACAAGGTGTTACTGGGATTGAAAGTGAATGCGAAGACTGTTGTGAGGAGAAAGGACAATAAAAGAACAGGTTTTAGGAAGACGGAAGATGGCAATAATGCCACTAAGTTACAAGGAGTTACTGGGAGTGAAAGTGAATGCGAAGAGTTTTGTGAGGAGAAAGGACAATAAAAGAACAGATTTTAGGAAGACAGAAGGTGGCAATAATGCCACTAAGTTACAAGGGTTACTGGGATTGAAAGTGAATGCGAAGACTTTTGTGAGGAGAAAGGAAAATAAAAGAACAGGTTTCAGGAAGACGGAAGATGGCAATAATGCCACTAAGTTACAAGGGGTTACTGGGAATGAAAGTGAATGCAAAGACTTTTGTGAGGAGAAAGGACAATAAAAGAACAGGTTTTAGGAAGACAGAAGATGGCAATAATCCCACTAAGTTACAAGGGGTTACTGGGAGTGAAAGTGAATGCAAAGACTTTTGTGAGGAGAAAGGACAATAAAAGAACAGGTTTTAGGAAGACAGAAGGTGGCACTAATGCCACTAAGTTACAAGGGGTTACTGGGAGTGAAAGTGAATGCAAAGACTTTTGTGAGGAGAAAGGACAATAAAAGAACAGGTTTTAGGAAGACAGAAGATGGCAATAATGCCACTAAGTTACAAGGGGTTACTGGGAGTGAAAGTGAATGCAAAGACTTTTGTGAGGAGAAAGGACAATAAAAGAACAGGTTTTAGGAAGACAGAAGATGGCAATAATGCCACTAAGTTACAAGGGGTTACTGGGAGTGAAAGTGAATGCAAAGACTTCTGTGTGGAGAAAGGACAATAAAAGAACAGGTTTTAGGAAGACAGAAGATGGCAATAATACCACTAAGTTACAAAGGGTTACTGGGAGTGAAAGTGAATGCAAAGACTTTTGTGAGGAGAAAGGACAATAAAAGAACAGGTTTTAGGAAGACAGAAGATGGCAATAATGCCACTAAGTTACAAGGGGTTACTGGGAGTGAAAGTGAATGCAAAGACTTTTGTGAGGAGAAAGGACAATAAAAGAACAGGTTTTAGGAAGACAGAAGATGGCAATAATGCCACTAAGTTACAAGGGGTTACTGGGAGTGAAAGTGAATGCAAAGACTTCTGTGAGGAGAAAGGACAATAAAAGAACAGGTTTTAGGAAGACAGAAGATGGCAATAATGCCACTAAGTTACAAGGGGTTACTGGGAGTGAAAGTGAATGCAAAGACTTTTGTGAGGAGAAAGGACAATAAAAGAACAGGTTTTAGGAAGACAGAAGATGGCAATAATGCCACTAAGTTACAAGGGGTTACTGGGAGTGAAAGTGAATGCGAAGACTTTTGTGAGGAGAAAGGACAATAAAAGAACAGGTTTTAGGAAGACAGAAGGTGGCAATAATGCCACTAAGTTACAAGGGGTTCCTGGGAGTGAAAGTGAATGCAAAGACTTCTGTGAGGAGAAAGGACAATAAAAGAACAGGTTTTAGGAAGACAGAAGGTGGCACTAATGCCACTAAGTTACAAGGGGTTACTGGGAGTGAAAGTGAATGCGAAGACTTTTGCGAGGAGAAAGGACAATAAAAGAACAGGTTTTAGGAAAACAGAAGGTGGCACTAATGCTACTAAGTTACAACGGGTTACTGGGAGTGAAAGTGAATGCGAAGACTTTTGCGAGGAGAAAGGACAATAAAAGAACAGGTTTTAGGAAGACAGAAGGTGGCACTAATGCCACTAATTTACAAGGGGTTACTGGGAGTGAAAGTGAATGCGAAGACTTTTGCGAGGAGAAAGGACAATAAAAGAACAGGTTTTAGGAAGACAGAAGATGGCAATAATGCTACTAAGTTACAAGGGGTTACTGGGAGTGAAAGTGAATGCGAAGAGTTTTGTGAGGAGAAAGGATAATAAAAGAACAGATTTTAGGAAGACAGAAGGTGGCAATAATGCCACTAAGTTACAAGGGGTTACTGGGATTGAAAGTGAATGCGAAGACTTTTGTGAGGAGAAAGGACAATAAAAGAACAGGTTTCAGGAAGACGGAAGGTGGCAATAATGCCACTAAGTTACAAGGGGTTACTGGGTGTGAAAGTGAATGCGAAGAATTTTGTGAGGAGAAAGGACAATAAAAGAACAGATTTTAGGAAATCAGAAGGTGGCAATAATGCCACTAAGTTACAAGGGGTTACTGGGATTGAAAGTGAATGCGAAGACTTTTGTGAGGAGAAAGGACAATAAAAGAACAGGTTTTAGGAAGACGGAAGATGGCAATAATGCCACTAAGTTACAAGGGGTTACTGGGAGTGAAAGTGAATGCAAAGACTTTTGCGAGGAGAAAGGACAATAAAAGAACAGGTTTTAGGAAGACAGAAGGTGGCATTAATGCCACTAAGTTACAAGGGGTTAATGGGAGTGAAAGTGAATGCGAAGTCTTTTGTGAGGAGAAAGGACAATAATAGAACAGGTTTTAGGAAGACAGAAGGTGGCACTAATGCCACTAAGTTACAAGGGGTTACTGGGAGTGAAAGTGAATGCGAAGACTTTTGCGAGGAGAAAGGACAATAAAAGAACAGTTTTTAGGAAGACAGAAGGTGGCAATAATGCCACAAAGTTACAAGGTGTTACTGGGATTGAAAGTGAATGCGAAGACTGTTGTGAGGAGAAAGGACAATAAAAGAACAGGTTTTAGGAAGACGGAAGATGGCAATAATGCCACTAAGTTACAAGGGGTTACTGGGAGTGAAAGTGAATGCGAAGAGTTTTGTGAGGAGAAAGGACAATAAAAGAACAGATTTTAGGAAGACAGAAGGTGGCACTAATGCCACTAAGTTACAAGGGGTTACTGGGAGTGAAAGTGAATGCGAAGACTTTTGTGAGGAGAAAGGACAATAAAAGAACAGATTTTAGGAAGACAGAAGGTGGCAATAATGCCACTAAGTTACAAGGGGTTACTGGGATTGAAAGTGAATGCGAAGACTTTGTGAGGAGAAAGGACAAGAAAAGAACAGGTTTTAGGAAGACGGAAGATGGCAATAATGCCACTAAGTTACAAGGGGTTACTGGGAGCGAAAGTGAATGCGAAGACTTTTGTGAGGAGAAAGGACAATAAAAGAACAGGTTTCAGGAAGACAGAAGGTGGCAATAATGCCACTAAGTTACAAGGGGTTACTGGGATTGAAAGTGAATGCGAAGACTTTTGTGAGGAGAAAGGACAATAAAAGAACAGGTTTTAGGAAGACAGAAGGTGGCACAAATGCCACTAAGTTACAAGGGGTTACTGGGAGTGGAAAGTGAATGCGAAGACTTTTGTGAGGAGAAAGGACAATAAAAGAACAGGTTTTAGGAAGACGGAAGGTGGCAATAATGCCACTAAGTTACAAGGGGTTACTGGGAGTGAAAGTGAATGCGAAGACTTTTGTGAGGAGAAAGGACAATAAAAGAACAGGTTTCAGGAAGACAGAAGGTGGCAATAATGCCACTAAGTTGCAAGGGGTTACTGGGAGTGAAAGTGAATGCGAAGACTTTTGTGAGGAGAAAGGACAATAAAAGAACAGGTTTTAGGAAGACGGAAGATGGCAATAATGCCACTAAGTTACAAGGGGTTACATGGAGTGAAAGTGAATGCAAAGACTTTTGCGAGGAGAAAGGACAATAAAAGAACAGATTTTAGGAAGACAGAAGGTGGCACTAATGCCACTAAGTTACAAGGGGTTACTGGTAGTGAAAGTGAATGCGAAGACTTTTGTGAGGAGAAAGGACAATAAAAGAACAGGTTTTAGGAAGTCAGAAGGTGGCACTAATGCCACTAAGTTACAAGGGGTTACTGGGAGTGAAAGTGAATGCGAAGACTTTTGCGAGGAGAAAGGACAATAAAAGAACAGGTTTTAGGAAGACAGAAGGTGGCACTAATGCTACTAAATTACAAGGGGTTACTGGGAGTGAAAGTGAATGCGAAGACTTTTGCGAGGAGAAAGGACAATAAAAGAACAGGTTTTAGGAAGACAGAAGTTGGCACTAATGCCACTAAGTTACAAGGGGTTACTGGGAGTGAAAGTGAATGTGAAGACTTTTGCGAGAAGAAAGGACAATAAAAGAACAGGTTTTAGGAAGACAGAAGGTGGCAATAATGCTACTAAGTTACAAGGGGTTACTTGGAGTGAAAGTGAATGCGAAGACTTTTGTGAGGAGAAAGGACAATAAAAGTACAGATTTTAGGAAGACAGACGGTGGCAATAATGCCACTAAGTTACAAGGGGTTACTGGGTTTGAAAGTGAATGCGAAGACTTTTCTGAGGAGAAAGGACAATAAAAGAACAGGTTTTAGGAAGACGGAAGATGGCAATAATGCCACTAAGTTACAAGAGGTTACTGGGAGCGAAAGTGAATGCGAAGACTTTTGTGAGGAGAAAGGACAATAAAAGAACAGGTTTCAGGAAGACAGAAGGTGGCAATAATGCCACTAAGTTACAAGGGGTTACTGGGAGTGAAAGTGAATGCAAAGACTTTTGCGAGGAGAAAGGACAATAAAAGAACAGGTTTTAGGAAGACAGAAGGTGGCACTAATGCCACTAAGTTACAAGGGGTAACTGGGAGTGAAAGTGAATGCAAAGACTTTTGTGAGGAGAAAGGACAATAAAAGAACAGGTTTTAGGAAGACAGAAGATGGCAATAATGCCACTAAGTTACAAGGGGTTACTGGGAGTGAAAGTGAATGCAAAGACTTTTGCGAGGAGAAAGGACAATAAAAGAACAAGTTTTAGGAAGACAGAAGGTGGCACTAATGCCACTAAGTTACAAGGGGTTACTGGGAGTGAAAGTGAATGCGAAGACTTTTGTGAGGAGAAAGGACAATAAAAGAACAGATTTTAGGAAGACAGAAGGTGGCACTAATGCCACTAAGTTACAAGGGGTTACTGGGAGTGAAAGTGAATGCAAAAACTTTTGCGAGGAGAAAGGACAATAAAAGAACAGGTTTTAGGAAGACAGAAGGTGGCACTAATGCCACTAAGTTACAATGGGTTACTGGGAGTGAAAGTGAATGCGAAGACTTTTGCGAGGAGAAAGGACAATAAAAGAACAGGTTTTAGGAAGACAGAAGGTGGCACTAATGCCACTAAGTTACAAGGGGTTACTGGGAGTGAAAGTGAATGCAAAGACTTTTGCGAGGAGAAAGGACAATAAAAGAACAGGTTTTAGGAAGACAGAAGGTGGCACTAATGCCACTAAGTTACAAGGGGATACTGGGAGTGAAAGTGAATGCAAAGACTTTTGCGAGGAGAAAGGACAATAAAAGAACAGGTTTTAGGAAGACAGAAGATGGCGATAATGCTACTAAGTAAAAAGGGGTTACTGGGAGTGAAAGTGAATGCGAAGACTTTTGTGAGGAGAAAGGACAATAAAAGAACAGGTTTTAGGAAGACAGAAGATGGCAATAATGCCACTAAGTTACAAGGGGTTACTGGGATTGAAAGTGAATGCGAAGACTTTTGTGAGGAGAAAGGACAATAAAAGAACAGGTTTTAGGAAGACGGAAGTTGGCAATAATGCCACTAAGTTACAAGGGGTTACTGGGAGTGAAAGTGAATGCAAAGACTTTTGCGAGGAGAAAGGACAATAAAAGAACAGGTTTAGGAAGACAGAAGGTGGCAATAATGCCACTAAGTTACAAGGGGTTACTGGTAGTGAAAGTGAATGCGAAGACTTTTGTGAGGAGAAAGGACAATAAAAGAACAGGTTTTAGGAAGTCAGAAGGTGGCACTAATGCCACTAAGTTACAAGGGGTTACTGGGAGTGAAAGTGAATGCGAAGACTTTTGCGAGGAGAAAGGACAATAAAAGAACAGGTTTTAGGAAGACAGAAGGTGGCACTAATGCTACTAAATTACAAGGGGTTACTGGGAGTGAAAGTGAATGCGAAGACTTTTGCGAGGAGAAAGGACAATAAAAGAACAGGTTTTAGGAAGACAGAAGTTGGCACTAATGCCACTAAGTTACAAGGGGTTACTGGGAGTGAAAGTGAATGCGAAGACTTTTGCGAGAAGAAAGGACAATAAAAGAACAGGTTTTAGGAAGACAGAAGGTGGC
Source organism: Ascarosepion bandense (assembly GCA_037127315.1). Lineage (NCBI taxonomy): Eukaryota > Metazoa > Mollusca > Cephalopoda > Sepiida > Sepiidae > Ascarosepion > Ascarosepion bandense. Next base: position 10,819 of record JBBBDQ010025538.1, read on the forward strand.
AATAATGCTACTAAGTTACAAGGGGTTACTTGGAGTGAAAGTAAATGCGAAGACTTTTGTGAGGAGAAAGGACAATAAAAGTACAGATTTTAGGAAGACAGAAGGTGGCAATAATGCCACTAAGTTACAAGGGGTTACTGGGTTTGAAAGTGAATGAAGACTTTTCTGAGGAGAAAGGACAATAAAAGAACAGGTTTTAGGAAGACGGAAGATGGCAATAATGCCACTAAGTTACAAGGGTTACTGGGAGTGAAAAGTGAATGCAAAGGCACCAAAGGAGAAAGGACAATGAAACAGGTTTTAGGAAGACAGAGGTGGCACTAATGCCACTAAGTTACAAGAGGTTACTGGGGTGATGAATGCGAGGGCTTTTGTGAGGAGAAAGGACAATAAAAGAACAGGTTTTAAGAAAGACAGAAGGTGGCACTAATGCCACTAAGTTACAAGGGTTTACTGGGAAGAAGTGAATGCAAAGACTTGGAAAAGGACAATAAAAAAGAACAGGTTTTAGGAAGACAGAAGGTGGCACTAATGCCACTAAGTTACAAGGGGTAACTGGGAGTGAAAGTGAATGCAAAGACTTTTGTGAGGAGAAAGGACAATAAAGACAGGTTTAGGAAGACAGAAAGATATGTGTGCCATAAATTCTAAAGAGGGTTACTGGGGTGAGGTGAATGCAAAGACTTTTTAGAGGAGAAGGACAATAAAAGAACAGTTTTAGGAGAAGACAGAAGGTGGCACTAATGCCACTAAGTTACAAGGGGTTACTGGGAGTGAAAGTAGATACGAAGACTTTTGTGAGGAAAGGACAACAAAGAACAGTTTTAGAAGATGAAGGTGGCCTTAAATGCCACCTAGGTGGGATGGGTAGCCAGGTAAAAACTGTTTTGAAGGGTATCAAGAACAGGTTTAGAGTCAGAGGTGGCACTAATGCCACTAAGTTACAATGGGTTACTGGGAGTGAAAGTGAATACGAAGACTTTTGCGAGGAGAAAAGGACAATAAAGTGGTTTAGGAGAAGACGAAGGTGGCACTAATGCCACTAAGTTACAAGGGGTTACTGGGGTGATGAATGTAAAGACTTTCATAGGAGAAGGACAATAAAAGAACAGGTTTTAGGAAGACAGAAGGTGGCACTAATGTAAGTTACAAGGGGATACTGGGGTAGTGAATGCAAAAAACTTTTAGAGGAGAAAGGAACAATAAAGAACAGGTTTAGGAAGACAGAATATGGCAATGCTACTAAGTAACAAGGGGTTGCTGGGAGTGAAAGTGAATGCGAAGACTTTTGTGAGGAGAAAGGACAATAAAGAACAGGTTTAGGAGAAGACAGAAGATGGCAATAATGCCACTAAGTTACTGTAAGGGGTTACTGGGATTGAAAGTGAATGCGAGGCTTTTGTGAGGAGAAGGACAATAAAAGAACAGGTTTGGGAAGACGGAAGTTGGCAATAAGCCACTAAGTTACAAGGGGTTGCACAAGAGTGAAAGTGAATGCACGAACTTTTGCGAGAGAAGGACAATAAAACAGGTTTTAGGAAGACAGAAGGTGGCAATAATGCCACCAGTTACAAGGGGTTACTGGGAGTGAGAAAGTAAGATAAAGACTTTTGTGAGGAGAAAGGACAATAAAAAAGAACAGATTTTGGGAAGATAGAAGAAGGTGGCACTAATGCACTAAGTTGCAAGGGGTTACTGGGGTGAAAGTGAATGCGAAGACTTTTGTGAGGAGAAAGGACAATAAAGAAACAGGTTTAGGAAGACAGAGGTGGCATAATGCCTCCTAAGTTACAAGGGGAGTTGCAGGAGTGAAAGTGAATGCAAGGGCACCTGCCGGGGAGAAAGGACAATAAAAGAACAGGTTTTAGGAGACAGAAGGTGGCACTAATGCCACTAAGTTACAAGGGGATACTGAGGTGAAAGTGAATGCAAAAACTTTTGCGAGGAGAAAAGGACAATAAAAAAACAGGTTTTTAGGAAGACAGAATATGGCAATAATGCTACTAAGTAACAAGGGGTTACTGGGAGTGAAAGTGAATACGAAGACTTTTGTGAGGAGAAAGGACAATAAAAGAACAGGTTTTAGGAAGACAGAAGATGGCAATAATGCCACTAAGTTACAAGGGTTATGGGATTGAAAGTGAATGCGAAGACTTTTGTGAGGAGAAAGGACAATAAAAGAACAGGTTTTAGGAAGACGGAAGTTGTGTTAATGCCACTAAGTTACAAGGGTTAGGAGTGAAAGTGAATGCAAAGACTTTTAGAAAGGAGAAAGGACAATAAAAGAACAGGTTTTAGGAAGACAGAAGGTGGCAATAATGCCACTGAAAGTTACAAGGGGTTACTGGGAGTGAAAGTGAATGCGAAGACTTTTGTGAGAGAAAAGGACAATAAAGGCAGATTTGGGAAGATGAAAGGTGGCACTAAGCTGCTAGGGTCCTGAGGGGTTACTGGGTGAAAGTGAATGCGAAGACTTTTGTGAGGAAAAAGGACAATAAAAGAACAGGTTTTTGGAAGACAGAAAGTGGCACTAATGCCACTGAGATTCCTGAGGGTAACTGGGAGTGAAGTGAATGCAAAAACTTTTGTGAGGAGAAAGGACAATAAAAGAACAGGTTTTAGGAAGACAGAAGATGGCAATAATGCCACTAAGTTACAAGGGGTTACTGGGAGTGAAAGTGAATGCAAAGACTTTTGCGAGGAGAAAGGACAATAAAAGAACAAGTTTTAGGAAGACAGAAGGTGGCACTAATGCCACTAAGTTACAAGGGGTTACTGGGAGTGAAAGTGAATGCGAAGACTTTTGTGAGGAGAAAGGACAATAAAAGAACAGATTTTAGGAAGACAGAAGGTGGCACTAATGCCACTAAGTTACAAGGGGTTACTGGGAGTGAAAGTGAATGCAAAAACTTTTGCGAGGAGAAAGGACAATAAAAGAACAGGTTTTAGGAAGACAGAAGGTGGCACTAATGCCACTAAGTTACAATGGGTTACTGGGATGAAAGTGAATGCGAAGACTTTTGCGAGGAGAAAGGACAATAAAAGAACAGGTTTTAGGAAGACAGAAGGTGGCACTAATGCCACTAAGTTGCAAGGGGTTACTGGGAGTGAAAGTGAATGCAAAGACTTTTGCGAGGAGAAAGGACAATAAAAGAACAGGTTTTAGGAAGACAGAAGGTGGCACTAATGCCACTAAGTTACAAGGGGATACTGGGAGTGAAAGTGAATGCAAAGACTTTTGCGAGGAGAAAGGACAATAAAAGAACAGGTTTTAGGAAGACAGAAGATGGCAATAATGCTACTAATTAACAAGGGGTTACTGGGAGTGAAAGTGAATGCGAAGACTTTTGTGAGGAGAAAGGACAATAAAAGAACAGGTTTTAGGAAGACAGAAGATGGCAATAATGCCACTAAGTTACAAGGGGTTACTGGGATTGAAAGTGAATGCGAAGACTTTTGTGAGGAGAAAGGACAATAAAAGAACAGGTTTTAGGAAGACGGAAGTTGGCAATAATGCCACTAAGTTACAAGGGGTTACTGGGAGTGAAAGTGAATGCAAAGACTTTTGCGAGGAGAAAGGACAATAAAAGAACAGGTTTTAGGAAGACAGAAGGTGGCAATAATGCCACTAAGTTACAAGGGGTTACTGGGAGTGAAAGTGAATGCGAAGACTTTTGTGAGGAGAAAGGACAATAAAAGAACAGGTTTTAGGAAGACGGAAGATGGCAATAATGCCCCTAAGTTACAAGGGGTTACTGGGATTGAAAGTGAATGCGAAGACTTTTGTGAGGAGAAAGGACAATAAAAGAACAGGTTTTAGGAAGACAGAAGATGGCAATAATGCCACTAAGTTACAAGGGGTTACTGGGAGTGGAAGTGAATGCGAAGACTTTTGTGAGGAGAAAGGACAATAAAAGAACAGATTTTAGGAAGACAGAAGGTGGCACTAATGCCACTAAGTTACAAGGGGTTACTGGGAGTGAAAGTGAATGCAAAAACTTTTGCGAGGAGAAAGGACAATAAAAGAACAGGTTTTAGGAAGACAGAAGGTGGCACTAATGCCACTAAGTTACAATGGGTTACTGGGAGTGAAAGTGAATGCGAAGACTTTTGCGAGGAGAAAGGACAATAAAAGAACAGGTTTTAGGAAGACAGAAGGTGGCACTAATGCCACTAAGTTACAAGGGGTTACTGGGAGTGAAAGTGAATGCAAAGACTTTTGCGAGGAGAAAGGACAATAAAAGAACAGGTTTTAGGAAGACAGAAGGTGGCACTAATGCCACTATTTACAAGGGGATACTGGGAGTGAAAGTGAATGCAAAGACTTTTGCGAGGAGAAAGGACAATAAAAGAACAGGTTTTAGGAAGACAGAAGATGGCAATAATGCTACTAAGTAACAAGGCGTTACTGGGAGTGAAAGTGAATGCGAAGACTTTTGTGAGGAGAAAGGACAATAAAAGAACAGGTTTTAGGAAGACAGAAGATGGCAATAATGCCACTAAGTTACAAGGGGTTACTGGGATTGAAAGTGAATGCGAAGACTTTTGTGAGGAGAAAGGACAATAAAAGAACAGGTTTTAGGAAGACGGAAGTTGGCAATAATGCCACTAAGTTACAAGGGGTTACTGGGAGTGAAAGTGAATGCAAAGACTTTTGCGAGGAGAAAGGACAATAAAAGAACAGGTTTTAGGAAGACAGAAGGTGGCAATAATGCCACTAAGTTACAAGGGGTTACTGGGAGTGAAAGTGAATGCGAAGACTTTTGTGAGGAGAAAGGACAATAAAAGAACAGATTTTAGGAAGATAGAAGGTGGCACTAATGCCACTAAGTTACAAGGGGTTACTGGGAGTGGAAGTGAATGCGAAGACTTTTGTGAGGAGAAAGGACAATAAAAGAACAGGTTTTAGGAAGACGGAAGATGGCAATAATGCCCCTAAGTTACAAGGGGTTACTGGGATTGAAAGTGAATGCGAAGACTTTTGTGAGGAGAAAGGACAATAAAAGAACAGGTTTTAGGAAGACAGAAGATGGCAATAATGCCACTAAGTTACAAGGGGTTACTGGGAGTGGAAGTGAATGCAAAGACTTTTGTGAGGAGAAAGGACAATAAAAGAACAGATTTTAGGAAGACAGAAGGTGGCACTAATGCCACTAAGTTACAAGGGGTTACTGGGAGTGAAAGTGAATGCAAAAACTTTTGCGAGGAGAAAGGACAATAAAAGAACAGGTTTTAGGAAGACAGAAGGAGGCACTAATGCCACTAAGTTACAATGGGTTACTGGGAGTGAAAGTGAATGCGAAGACTTTTGCGAGGAGAAAGGACAATAAAAGAACAGGTTTTAGGAAGACAGAAGGTGGCACTAATGCCACTAAGTTACAAGGGGTTACTGGGAGTGAAAGTGAATGCAAAGACTTTTGCGAGGAGAAAGGACAATAAAAGAACAGGTTTTAGGAAGACAGAAGGTGGCACTAATGCCACTAAGTTACAAGGGGATACTGGGAGTGAAAGTGAATGCAAAGACTTTTGCGAGGAGAAAGGACAATAAAAGAACAGGTTTTAGGAAGACAGAAGATGGCAATAATGCTACTAAGTAACAAGGCGTTACTGGGAGTGAAAGTGAATGCGAAGACTTTTGTGAGGAGAAAGGACAATAAAAGAACAGGTTTTAGGAAGACAGAAGATGGCAATAATGCCACTAAGTTACAAGGGGTTACTGGGATTGAAAGTGAATGCGAAGACTTTTGTGAGGAGAAAGGACAATAAAAGAACAGGTTTTAGGAAGACGGAAGTTGGCAATAATGCCACTAAGTTACAAGGGGTTACTGGGAGTGAAAGTGAATGCAAAGACTTTTGCGAGGAGAAAGGACAATAAAAGAACAGGTTTTAGGAAGACAGAAGGTGGCAATAATGCCACTAAGTTACAAGGGGTTACTGGGAGTGAAAGTGAATGCGAAGACTTTTGTGAGGAGAAAGGACAATAAAAGAACAGATTTTAGGAAGATAGAAGGTGGCACTAATGCCACTAAGTTACAAGGGGTTACTGGGAGTGAAAGTGAATGCGAAGCCTTTTGTGAGGAGAAAGGACAATAAAAGAACAGGTTTTAGGAAGACGGAAGATGGCAATAATGCTACTAAGTTACAAGGGGTTACTGGGAGTGAAAGTGAATGCGAAGACTTTTGTGAGGAGAAAGGACAATAAAAGAACAGGTTTTAGGAAGACAGAAGATGCCAATAATGCCACTAAGTTACAAGGGGTTACTGGGAGTGGAAGTGAATGCGAAGACTTTTGTGAGGAGAAAGGACAATAAAAGAACAGGTTTTAGGAAGACGGAAGATGGCAATAATGCCCCTAAGTTACAAGGGGTTACTGGGATTGAAAGTGAATGCGAAGACTTTTGTGAGGAGAAAGGACAATAAAAGAACAGGTTTTAGGAAGACAGAAGATGGCAATAATGCCACTAAGTTACAAGGGGTTACTGGGAGTGGAAGTGAATGCGAAGACTTTTGTGAGGAGAAAGGACAATAAAAGAACAGGTTTCAGGAAGACGGAAGATGGCAATAATGCCACTAAGTTACAAGGGGTTACTGGGATTGAAAGTGAATGCGAAGATTTTGTGAGGAGAAAGGACAATAAAAGAACAGGTTTCAGGAAGACGGAAGATGGCAATAATGCCACTAAGATTTTAGGGGTTACTGGGAGTGAAAGTGAATGCAAAGACTTCTGTGAGGAGAAAGGACAATAAAAGAACAGGTTTTAGGAAGACAGAAGATGGCAATAATGCCACTAAGTTACAAGGGGTTACTGGGAGTGAAAGTGAATGCAAAGACTTTTGTGAGGAGAAAGGACAATAAAAGAACAGGTTTTAGGAAGACGGAAGATGTCAATAATGCCACTAAGTTAGAAGGGGTTACTGGGATTGAAAGTGAATGCGAAGACTTTTGTGAAGAGAAAGGACAATAAAAGAACAGGTTTCAGAAAGACAGAAGATGGCAATAATGCCACTAAGTTACAAGGGGTTACTGGGAGTGAAAGTGAATGCGAAGACTTTTGTGAGGAGAAAGGACAATAAAAGAACAGGTTTCAGAAAAACAGAAGATGGCAATAATGCCACTAAGTTACAAGGGGTTACTGGGAGTGAAAGTGAATGCGAAGACTTTTGTGAGGAGAAAGGACAATAAAAGAACAGGTTTTAGGAAGACGGAAGATGGCAATAATGCTACTAAGTTACAAGGGGTTACTGGGAGTGGAAGTGAATGCGAAGAATTTTGTGAGGAGAAAGGACAATAAAAGAACAGGTTTTAGGAAGACAGAAGATGGCAATAATGCTACTAAGTTACAAGGGGTTACTGGGAGTGGAAGTGAATTCGAAGACTTTTGTGAGGAGAAAGGACAATAAAAGAACAGGTTTTAGGAAGACAGAAGATGGCAATAATGCTACTAAGTTACAAGGGGTTACTGGGAGTGGAAGTGAATGCGAAGACTTTTGTGAGGAGAAAGGACAATAAAAGAACAGCTTTTAGGAAGACAGAAGATGGCAATAATGCCACTAAGTTACAAGGGGTTACTGGGAGTGGAAGTGAATGCGAAGACTTTTGTGAGGAGAAAGGACAATAAAAGAACAGGTTTCAGGAAGACGGAAGATGGCAATAATGCCACTAAGTTACAAGGGGTTACTGGGATTGAAAGTGAATGCGAAAACTTTTGCGAGGAGAAAGGACAATAAAAGAACAGGTTTCAGAAAGACAGAAGATGGCAATAATGCCACTAATTTACAAGGGGTTACTGGGAGTGAAAGTGAATGCGAAGACTTTTGTGAGGAGAAAGGACAATAAAAGAACAGGTTTTAGGAAGACGGAAGATGGCAATAATGCTACTAAGTTACAAGGGTTTACTGGGAGTGGAAGTGAATGCGAAGACTTTTGTAAGGATAAAGGACAAAAAAGAACAGGTTTTAGGAAGACAGAAGATGGCAATAATGCCACTAAGTTACAAGGGGTTACTGGGAGTGGAAGTGAATGCGAAGACTTTTGTGAGGAGAAAAAACAATAAAAGAACAGGTTTCAGGGAGACGGAAGATGGCAATAATGCCACTAAGTTACAAGGGGTTACTGGGATTGAAAGTGAATGCGAAGATTTTGTGAGGAGAAAGGACAATAAAAGAACAGGTTTCAGGAAGACGGAAGATGGCAATAATGCCACTAAGATTTTAGGGGTTACTGGGAGTGAAAGTGAATGCGAAGACTTTTGTGAGGAGAAAGGACAATAAAAGAACAGGTTTTAGGAAGACGGAAGATGGCAATAATGCCACTAAGTTACAAGGGGTTACTGGGAGTGAAAGTGAATGCGAAGACTTTTGTGAGGAGAAAGGACAATAAAAGAACAGGTTTCAGAAAGACAGAAGATGGCAATAATGCCACTAAGTTACAAGGGGTTACTGGGAGTGAAAGTGAATGCGAAGACTTTTGTGAGGAGAAAGGACAATAAAAGAACAGGTTTTAGGAAGACGGAAGATGGCAATAATGCTACTAAGTTACAAGGGGTTACTGGGAGTGGAAGTGAATGCGAAGACTTTTGTGAGGAGGAAGGACAATAAAAGAACAGGTTTTAGGAAGACGGAAGATGGCAATAATGCTACTAAGTTACAAGGGGTTACTGGGAGTGAAAGTGAATGCGAAGACTTTTGTGAGGAGAAAGGACAATAAAAGAACAGGTTTCAGGAAGACGGAAGATGGCAATAATGCCACTAAGTTACAAGGGGTTACTGGGATTGAAAGTGAATGCGAAGACTTTTGTGAGGAGAAAGGACAATAAAAGAACAGGTTTTAGGAAGATAGAAAATGGCAATAATGCCACTAAGTTACAAGGGGTTACTGGGAGTGGAAGTGAATGCGAAGACTTTTGTGAGGAGAAAGGACAATAAAAGAACAGGTTTCAGGAAGACGGAAGATGGCAATAATGCCACTAAGTTACAAGGGGTTACTGGGATTGAAAGTGAATGCGAAGACTTTTGTGAGGAGAAAGGACAATAAAAGAACAGGTTTTAGGAAGATAGAAAATGGCAATAATGCCACTAAGTTACAAGGGGTTACTGGGAGCGGAAGTGAATGCGAAGACTTTTGTGAGGAGAAAGGACAATAAAAGAACAGGTTTCAGGAAGACGGAAGATGGCAATAATGCCACTAAGTTACAAGGGGTTACTGGGATTGAAAGTGAATGCGAAGACTTTGTGAGGAGAAAGGACAATAAAAGAACAGGTTTCAGGAAGACGGAAGATGGCAATAATGCCACTAAGATTTTAGGGGTTACTGGGAGTGAAAGTGAATGCGAAGACTTTTGTGAGGAGAAAGGACAATAAAAGAACAGGTTTTAGGAAGACAGAAGATGGCAATAATGCCACTAAGTTACAAGGGGTTACTGGGATTGAAAGTGAATGCGAAGACTTTTGTGAGGAGAAAGGACAATAAAAGAACAGGTTTTACGAAGATGGAAGATGGCAATAATGCCACTAAGTTACAAGGGGTTACTGGGAGTGAAAGTGAATGCGAAGACTTTTGTGAGGGGAAAGGACAATAAAAGAACAGGTTTTAGGAAGACAGAAGGTGGCAATAATGCCACTATGTTACAAGGGGTTACTGGGATTGAAAGTGAATGCGAAGACTTTTGTGAGGAGAAAGGACAATAAAAGAACAGGTTTTAGGAAGACAGAAGATGGCAATAATGCCACTAATTACAAGGGGTTACTGGGAGTGGAAGTGAATGCGAAGACTTTTGTGAGGAGAAAGGACAATAAAAGAACTGGTTTTAGGAAGACGGAAGATGTCAATAATGCCACTAAGTTAGAAGGGGTTACTGGGATTGAAAGTGAATGCGAAGACTTTTGTGAGGAGAAAGGACAATAAAAGAACAGGTTTCAGAAAGACAGAAGATGGCAATAATGCCACTAAGTTACAAGGGGTTACTGGGAGTGAAAGTGAATGCGAAGACTTTTGTGAGGAGAAAGGACAATAAAAGAACAGGTTTCAGAAAGACAGAAGATGGCAATAATGCCACTAAGTTACAAGGGGTTACTGGGAGTGAAAGTGAATGCGAAGACTTTTGTGAGGAGAAAGGACAATAAAAGAACAGGTTTTAGGAAGACGGAAGATGGCAATAATGCTACTAAGTTACAAGGGGTTACTGGGAGTGGAAGTGAATGCGAAGAATTTTGTGAGGAGAAAGGACAATAAAAGAACAGGTTTTAGGAAGACAGAAGATGGCAATAATGCTACTAAGTTACAAGGGGTTACTGGGAGTGGAAGTGAATGCGAAGACTTTTGTGAGGAGAAAGGACAATAAAAGAACAGCTTTTAGGAAGACAGAAGATGGCAATAATGCCACTAAGTTACAAGGGGTTACTGGGAGTGGAAGTGAATGCGAAGACTTTTGTGAGGAGAAAGGACAATAAAAGAACAGGTTTCAGGAAGACGGAACATGGCAATAATGCCACTAAGTTACAAGGGGTTACTGGGATTGAAAGTGAATGCGAAGACTTTTGTGAGGAGAAAGGACAATAAAAGAACAGGTTTCAGAAAGACAGAAGATGGCAATAATGCCACTAATTTACAAGGGTTTACTGGGAGTGAAAGTGAATGCGAAGACTTTTGTGAGGAGAAAGGACAATAAAAGAACAGGTTTTAGGAAGACGGAAGATGGCAATAATGCTACTAAGTTACAAGGGGTTACTGGGAGTGGAAGTGAATGCGAAGACTTTTGTAAGGATAAAGGACAATAAAAGAACAGGTTTTAGGAAGACAGAAGATGGCAATAATGCCACTAAGTTACAAGGGGTTACTGGGATTGAAAGTGAATGCGAAGATTTTGTGAGGAGAAAGGACAATAAAAGAACAGGTTTCAGGAAGACGGCAGATGGCAATAATGCCACTAAGATTTTAGGGGTTACTGGGAGTGAAAGTGAATGCGAAGACTTTTGTGAGGAGAAAGGACAATAAAAGAATAGGTTTCAGAAAGACAGAAGATGGCAATAATGCCACTAATTTACAAGGGGTTACTGGGAGTGGAAGTGAATGCGAAGACTTTTGTGAGGAGAAAGGACAATAAAAGAACAGGTTTTAGGAAGACAGAAGGTGGCAATAATGCCACTAAGTTACAAGGGGTTACTGGGATTGAAAGTGAATGCGAAGACTTTTGTGAGGAGAAAGGACAATAAAAGAACAGGTTTTAGGAAGACGGAAGATGGCAATAATGCCACTAAGTTACAAGGGGTTACTGGGATTGAAAGTGAATGCGAAGACTTTTGTGAGGAGAAAGGACAATAAAAGAACAGGTTTCAGAAAGACAGAAGATGGCAATAATGCCACTAAGTTACAAGGGGTTACTGGGAGTGAAAGTGAATGCGAAGACTTTTGTGAGGAGAAAGGACAATAAAAGAACAGGTTTTAGGAAGACGGAAGATGGCAATAATGCCACTAAGTTACAAGGGTTACTGGGAGTGAAAGTGAATGCGAAGACTTTTGTGAGGAGAAAGGACAATAAAAGAACAGGTTTCAGAAAGACAGAAGATGGCAATAATGCCACTAAGTTACAAGGGGTTACTGGGAGTGAAAGTGAATGCGAAGACTTTTGTGAGGAGAAAGGACAATAAAAGAACAGGTTTTAGGAAGACGGAAGATGGCAATAATGCTACTAAGTTACAAGGGGTTACTGGGAGTGGAAGTGAATGCGAAGACTTTTGTGAGGAGAAAGGACAATAAAAGAACAGGTTTTAGGAAGACAGAAGATGGCAATAATGCTACTAAGTTACAAGGGGTTACTGGGAGTGGAAGTGAATGCGAAGACTTTTGTGAGGAGAAAGGACAATAAAAGAACAGGTTTTAGGAAGACAGAAGATGGCAATAATGCCACTAAGTTACAAGGGGTTACTGGGAGTGAAAGTGAATGCGAAGACTTTTGCGAGGAGAAAGGACAATAAAAGAACAGGTTTCCGGAAGACGGAAGATGGCAATAATGCCACTAAGTTACAAGGGTTACTGGGAGTGAAAGTGAATGCGAAGACTTTTGTGAGGAGAAAGGACAATAAAAGAACAGGTTTTAGGAAGACAGAAGATGGCAATAATGCCACTAAGTTACAAGGGGTTACTGGGAGTGAAAGTGAATGCGAAGACTTTTGTGAGGAGAAAGGTCAATAAAAGAACAGGTTTCCGGAAGACGGAAGATGGCAATAATGCCACTAAGTTACAAGGGTTACTGGGAGTGAAAGTGAATGCGAAGACTTTTGTGAGGAGAAAGGACAATAAAAGAACAGGTTTTAGGAAGACAGAAGGTGGCACTAATGCCACTAAGTTACAAGGAGTTACTGGGAGTGAAAGTGAATGCGAAGACTTTTGCGAGGAGAAAGGACAATAAAAGAACAGGTTTTAGGAAGACAGAAGGTGGCACTAATGCCACTAAGTTACAATGGGTTACTGGGAGTGAAAGTGAATGCGAAGACTTTTGCGAGGAGAAAGGACAATAAAAGAACAGGTTTTAGGAAGACGGAAGGTGGCACTAATGCCACTAAGTTACAAGGGGTTACTGGTAGTGAAAGTGAATGCGAAGACTTTTGCGAGGAGAAAGGACAATAAAAGAACAGGTTTTAGGAAGACAGAAGATGGCACTAATGCCACTAAGTTACAAGGGGTTACTGGGAGTGAAAGTGAATGCGAAGACTTTTGCGAGGAGAAAGGACTATTAAAGAACAGGTTTTAGGAAGACGGAAGGTGGCACTAATGCCACTAAGTTACAAGGGGTTACTGGGAGTGAAAGTGAATGCGAAGACTTTTTGCGAGGAGAAAGGACAATAAAAGAACAGGTTTAAGGAAGACAGAAGATGGCACTAATGCCACTAAGTTACAAGGGGTTACTGGGAGTGAAAGTGAATGCGAAGACTTTTGCGAGGAGAAAGGACAATAAAAGAACAGGTTTTAGGAAGACAGAAGGTGGCAATAATGCCACTAAGATGCAAGGGGTTACTGGGAGTGAAAGTGAATGCGAAGACTTTTGCGAGGAGAAAGGACAATAAAAGAACAGGTTTTAGGAAGACGGAAGGTGGCACTAATGCCACTAAGTCACAAGGGGTTACTGGGAGAAAGTGAATGCGAAGACTTTTGCGAGGAGAAAGGACAATAAAAGAACAGGTTTTAGGAAGACAGAAGGTGGCAATAATGCCACTAAGATGCAAGGGGTTACTGGGAGTGAAAGTGAATGCGAAGACTTTTGCGAGGAGAAAGGACAATAAAAGAACAGGTTTTAGGAAGACGGAAGATGGCAATAATGCCTCTAAGTTACAAGGGGTTACTGGGATTGAAAGTGAATGCGAAGACTTTTGTGAGGAGAAAGGACAATAAAAGAACAGGTTTTAGGAAGACAGAAGATGGCAATAATGCCACTAAGTTACAAGGGGTTACTGGGAGTGAAAGTGAATGCGAAGACTTTTGTGAGGAGAAACGACAATAAAAGAACAGGTTTTAGGAAGACGGAAGGTGGCACTAATGCCACTAAGTTACAAGGGGTTACTGGGAGTGAAAGTGAATCCGAAGACTTTTGCGAGGAGAAAGGACAATAAAAGAACAGGTTTTAGGAAGACAGAAGGTTGCAATAATGCCACTAAGTTACAAGGGGTTACTGGGAGTGAAAGTGAATGCGAAGACTTTTGTGAGGAGAAAGGACAATAAAAGAACAGGTTTTAGGAAAACAGAAGATGGCAATAATGCCACTAAGTTACAAGGGGTTACTGGGAGTGAAAGTGAATGCGAAGACTTTTGTGAGGAGAAAGGACAATAAAAGAACAGGTTTTAGGAAGACAGAAGATGGCAATAATGCCACTAAGTTACAAGGGGTTACTGGGAGTGAAAGTGAATGCGAAGACTTTTGTGAGGAGAAAGGACAATAAAAGAACAGGTTTTAGGAAGACGGAAGATGGCAATAATGACACTAAGTTACAAGGGGTTACTGGGAGTGAAAGTGAATGCGAAGACTTTTGTGAGGAGAAAGGACAATAAAAGAACAGGTTTTGGGAAGACGGAAGATGGTAATAATGCTACTAAGTTACAAGGGGTTACTGGGAGTGAAAGTGAATGCGAAGACTTTTGCGAGGAGAAAGGACAATAAAAGAACAGGTTTTAGGAAGACAGAAGGTGGCAATAATGCCACTAAGATGCAAGGGGTTACTGGGAGTGAAAGTGAATGCGAAGACTTTTGCGAGGAGAAAGGACAATAAAAGAACAGGTTTTAGGAAGACGGAAGATGGCAATAATGCCACTAAGTTACAAGGGGTTACTGGGATTGAAAGTGAATGCGAAGACTTTTGTGAGGAGAAAGGACAATAAAAGAACAGGTTTTAGGAAGACAGAAGATGGCAATAATGCCACTAAGTTACAAAGGGTTACTGGGAGTGAAAGTGAATGCGAAGACTTTTGTGAGGAGAAATGACAATAAAAGAACAGGTTTTAGGAAGACGGAAGGTGGCACTAATGCCACTAAGTTACAAGGGGTTACTGGGAGTGAAAGTGAATGCGAAGACTTTTGCGAGGAGAAAGGACAATAAAAGAACAGGTTTTAGGAAGACAGAAGGTTGCAATAATGCCACTAAGTTACAAGGGGTTACTGGGAGTGAAAGTGAATGCGAAGACTTTTGTGAGGAGAAAGGACAATAAAAGAACAGCTTTTAGGAAGACAGAAGGTGGCAATAATGCCACTAAGTTACAAGGGGTTACTGGGAGTGAAAGTGAATGCGAAGACTTTTGTGAGGAGAAAGGACAATAAAAGAACAGGTTTTAGGAAGACAGAAGATGGCAATAATGCCACTAAGTTACAAGGGGTTACTGGGAGTGAAAGTGAATGCGAAGACTTTTGTGAGGAGAAAGGACAATAAAAGAACAGGTTTTAGGAAGACAGAAGATGGCAATAATGCCACTAAGTTACAAGGGGTTACTGGGAGTGAAAGTGAATGCGAAGACTTTTGTGAGGAGAAAGGACAATAAAAGAACAGGTTTTAGGAAGACAGAAGATGGTAATAATGCTACTAAGTTACAAGGGGTTACTGGGAGTGAAAGTGAATGCGAAGACTTTTGTGAGGAGAAAGGACAATAAAAGAACAGGTTTTAGGAAGACAGAAGATGGCAATAATGCCACTAAGTTACAATGGGTTACTGGGAGTGAAAGTGAATGCGAAGACTTTTGTGAGGAGAAAGGACAATAAAAGAATAGGTTTCAGGAAGACAGAAGGTGGCAATAATGCCACTAAGTTACAAGGGGTTACTGGGAGTGAAAGTGAATGCGAAGACTTTTGTGAGGAGAAAGGACAATAAAAGAACAGGTTTTAGGAAGACAGAAGATGGCAATAATGCCACTAAGTTACAAGGAGTTACTGGGAGTGAAAGTGAATGCGAAGACTTTTGTGAGGAGAAAGGACAATAAAAGAACAGGTTTTGGGAAGACGGAAGATGGTAATAATGCTACTAAGTTACAAGGGGTTACTGGGAGTGAAAGTGAATGCGAAGACTTTTGTGAGGAGAAAGGACAATAAAAGAACAGATTTTAGGAAGACGGAAGATGGTAATAATGCTACTAAGTTACAAGGGGTTACTGGGAGTGAAAGTGAATGCGAAGACTTTTGTGAGGAGAAAGGACAATAAAAGAACAGGTTTTGGGAAGGTGGAAGATGGCAATAATGCTACTAAGTTACAAGGGGTTACTGGGAGTGAAAGTGAATGCGAAGACTTTTGTGAGGAGAAAGGACAATAAAAGAACAGGTTTTAGGAAGACAGAAGGTGGCAATAATGCCACTAAGTTACAAGGGGTTACTGGGATTGAAAGTGAATGCGAAGACTTTTGTGAGGAGAAAGGACAATAAAAGAACAGATTTTAGGAAGACAGAAGGTGGCAATAATGCCACTAAGTTACAAGGGGTTACTGGGATTGAAAGTGAATGCGAAGACTTTTGTGAGGAGAAAGGACAATAAAAGAACAGGTTTTAGGAAGACGGAAGATGGCAATAATGCCACTAAGTTACAAGGGGTTACTGGGATTGAAAGTGAATGCGAAGACTTTTGTGAGGAGAAAGGACAATAAAAGAACAGGTTTTAGGAAGACAGAAGATGGCAATAATGCCACTAAGTTACAAGGGGTTACTGGGCGTGAAAGTGAATGCGAAGACTTTTGTGAGGAGAAAGGACAATAAAAGAACAGGTTTCAGAAAGACAGAAGGTGGCAATAATGCCACTAAGTTACAAGGGGTTACTGGGAGTGAAAGTGAATGCGAAGACTTTTGTGAGGAGAAAGGACAATAAAAGAACAGGTTTTAGGAAGACAGAAGATGGCAATAATGCCACTAAGTTACAAGGGGTTACTGGGAGGAAAGTGAATGCGAAGACTTTTGCGAGGAGAAAGGACAATAAAAGAACAGGTTTTAGGAAGACAGAAGGTGGCAATAATGCCACTAAGATGCAAGGGGTTACTGGGAGTGAAAGTGAATGCGAAGACTTTTGCGAGGAGAAAGGACAATAAAAGAACAGGTTTTAGGAAGACAGAAGGTGGCAATAATGCCACTAAGATGCAAGGGGTTACTGGGAGTGAAAGTGAATGCGAAGACTTTTGCGAGGAGAAAGGACAATAAAAGAACAGCTTTTAGGAAGACAGAAGATGGCACTAATGCCACTAAGTTACAAGGGGTTACTGGGAGTGAAAGTGAATGCGAAGACTTTGCGAGGAGAAAGGACAATAAAAGAACAGGTTTTAGGAAGACAGAAGGTGGCAATAATGCCACTAAGATGCAAGGGGTTACTGGAAGTGAAAGTGAATGCGAAGACTTTTGCGAGGAGAAAGGACAATAAAAGAACAGGTTTTAGGAAGACAGAAGGTGGCAATAATGCCACTAAGATGCAAGGGGTTACTGGGAGGAAAGTGAATGCGAAGACTTTTGCGAGGAGAAAGGACAATAAAAGAACAGGTTTTAGGAAGACAGAAGGTGGCAATAATGCCACTAAGATGCAAGGGGTTACTGGGAGGAAAGTGAATGCGAAGACTTTTGCGAGGAGAAAGGACAATAAAAGAACAGGTTTTAGGAAGACAGAATATGGCACTAATGCCACTAAGTTACAAGGGGTTACTGGGAGTGAAAGTGAATGCGAAGACTTTTGCGAGGAGAAAGGACAATAAAAGAACAGGTTTTAGGAAGACAGAAGGTGGCAAAATTGCCACTAAGATGCAAGGGGTTACTGGGAGTGAAAGTGAATGCGAAGACTTTTGCGAGGAGAAAGGACAATAAAAGAACAGATTTTAGGAAGACAGAAGATGGCACTAATGCCACTAAGTTACAAGGGGTTACTGGGAGTGAAAGTGAATGCGAAGACTTTTGCGAGGAGAAAGGACAATAAAAGAACAGGTTTTAGGAAGACAGAAGGTGGCAATAATGCCACTAAGATGCAAGGGGTTACTGGGAGTGAAAGTGAATGCGAAGACTTTTGCGAGGAGAAAGGACAATAAAAGAACAGGTTTTAGGAAGACAGAAGGTGGCACTAATGCCACTAACATGCAAGGGGTTACTGGGAGGAAAGTGAATGCAAAGACTTTTGCGAGGAGAAAGGACAATAAAAGAACAGGTTTTAGGAAGACAGAAGATGGCAATAATGCCACTAAGTTACAAGGGGTTACTGGGAGTGAAAGTGAATGCGAAGACTTTTGCGAGGAGAAAGGACAATAAAAGAACAGGTTTTAGGAAGACAGAAGGTGGCAATAATGCCACTAAGATGCAAGGGGTTACTGGGAGTGAAAGTGAATGCGAAGACTTTTGCGAGGAGAAAGGACAATAAAAGAACAGGTTTTAGGAAGACAGAAGGTGGCAATAATGCCACTAAGATGCAAGGGGTTACTGGGAGTGAAAGTGAATGCGAAGACTTTTGTGAGGAGAAAGGACAATAAAAGAACAGGTTTTAGGAAGACAGAAGATGGCAATAATGCCACTAAGTTACAAGGGGTTACTGGGAGTGAAAGTGAATGCGAAGACTTTTGTGAGGAGAAAGGACAATAAAAGAACAGGTTTTAGGAAGACAGAAGATGGCAATAATGCCACTAAGTTACAAGGGGTTACTGGGAGTGAAAATGAATGCGAAGACTTTTGTGAGGAGAAAGGACAATAAAAGAATAGGTTTCAGGAAGACAGAAGGTGGCAATAATGACACTAAGTTACAAGGGGTTACTGGGAGTGAAAGTGAATGCGAAGACTTTTGTGAGGAGAAAGGACAATAAAAGAACAGGTTTTAGGAAGACAGAAGATGGCAATAATGCCACTAAGTTACAAGGAGTTACTGGGAGTGAAAGTGAATGCGAAGACTTTTGTGAGGAGAAAGGACAATAAAAGAACAGGTTTTGGGAATACGGAAGATGGTAATAATTCTACTAAGTTACAAGCGGTTACTGGGAGTGAAAGTGAATGCGAAGACTTTTGTGAGGAGAAAGGACAATAAAAGAACAGGTTTTAGGAAGACAGAAGATGGCAATAATGCCACTAAGTTACAAGGGGTTACTGGGAGTGAAAGTGAATGCGAAGACTTTTGTGAGGAGAAAGGACAATAAAAGAATAGGTTTCAGGAAGACAGAAGGTGGCAATAATGCCACTAAGTTACAAGGGGTTACTGGGAGTGAAAGTGAATGCGAAGACTTTTGTGAGGAGAAAGGACAATAAAAGAACAGGTTTTAGGAAGACAGAAGATGGCAATAATGCCACTAAGTTACAAGGAGTTACTGGGAGTGAAAGTGAATGCGAAGACTTTTGTGAGGAGAAAGGACAATAAAAGAACAGGTTTTGGGAAGACGGAAGATGGTAATAATGCTACTAAGTTACAAGGGGTTACTGGGAGTGAAAGTGAATGCGAAGACTTTTGTAAGGAGAAAGGACAATAAAAGAACAGGTTTTAGGAAGACGGAAGATGGTAATAATGCTACTAAGTTACAAGGGGTTACTGGGAGTGAAAGTGAATGTGAAGACTTTTGTGAGGAGAAAGGACAATAAAAGAACAGGTTTTGGGAAGGTGGAAGATGGCAATAATGCTACTAAGTTACAAGGGGTTACTGGGAGTGAAAGTGAATGCGAAGACTTTTGTGAGGAGAAAGGACAATAAAAGAACAGGTTTTAGGAAGACAGAAGGTGGCAATAATGCCACTAAGATGCAAGGGGTTACTGGGAGTGAAAGTGAATGCGAAGACTTTTGCGAGGAGAAAGGACAATAAAAGAACAGGTTTTAGGAAGACAGAAGATGGCACTAATGCCACTAAGTTACAAGGGGTTACTGGGAGTGGAAAGTGAATGCGAAGACTTTTGCGAGGAGAAAGGACAATAAAAGAACAGGTTTTAGGAAGACAGAAGGTGGCAATAATGCCACTAAGATGCAAGGGGTTACTGGGAGTGAAAGTGAATGCGAAGACTTTTGCGAGGAGAAAGGACAATAAAAGAACAGGTTTTAGGAAGACAGAAGGTGGCACTAATGCCACTAAGATGCAAGGGGTTACTGGGAGTGAAAGTGAATGCGAAGACTTTTGCGAGGAGAAAGGACAATAAAAGAACAGGTTTTAGGAAGACAGAAGATGGCACTAATGCCACTAAGTTACAAGGGGTTACTGGGAGTGAAAGTGAATGCGAAGACTTTTGCGAGGAGAAAGGACAATAAAAGAACAGGTTTTAGGAAGACAGAAGGTGGCAATAATGCCACTAAGATGCAAGGGGTTACTGGGAGTGAAAGTGAATGCGAAGACTTTTGCGAGGAGAAAGGACAATAAAAGAACAGGTTTTAGGAAGACAGAAGGTGGCAATAATGCCACTAAGATGCAAGGGGTTACTGGGAGTGAAAGTGAATGCGAAGACTTTTGTGAGGAGAAAGGACAATAAAAGAACAGGTTTTAGGAAGACAGAAGATGGCAATAATGCCACTAAGTTACAAGGGGTTACTGGGAGTGAAAGTGAATGCGAAGACTTTTGTGAGGAGAAAGGACAATAAAAGAACAGGTTTTAGGAAGACAGAAGATGGCAATAATGCCACTAAGTTACAAGGGGTTACTGGGAGTGAAAATGAATGCGAAGACTTTTGTGAGGAGAAAGGACAATAAAAGAATAGGTTTCAGGAAGACAGAAGGTGGCAATAATGACACTAAGTTACAAGGGGTTACTGGGAGTGAAAGTGAATGCGAAGACTTTTGTGAGGAGAAAGGACAATAAAAGAACAGGTTTTAGGAAGACAGAAGATGGCAATAATGCCACTAAGTTACAAGGAGTTACTGGGAGTGAAAGTGAATGCGAAGACTTTTGTGAGGAGAAAGGACAATAAAAGAACAGGTTTTGGGAAGACGGAAGATGGTAATAATTCTACTAAGTTACAAGCGGTTACTGGGAGTGAAAGTGAATGCGAAGACTTTTGTGAGGAGAAAGGACAATAAAAGAACAGGTTTTAGGAAGACAGAAGATGGCAATAATGCCACTAAGTTACAAGGGGTTACTGGGAGTGAAAGTGAATGCGAAGACTTTTGTGAGGAGAAAGGACAATAAAAGAATAGGTTTCAGGAAGACAGAAGGTGGCAATAATGCCACTAAGTTACAAGGGGTTACTGGGAGTGAAAGTGAATGCGAAGACTTTTGTGAGGAGAAAGGACAATAAAAGAACAGGTTTTAGGAAGACAGAAGATGGCAATAATGCCACTAAGTTACAAGGAGTTACTGGGAGTGAAAGTGAATGCGAAGACTTTTGTGAGGAGAAAGGACAATAAAAGAACAGGTTTTGGGAAGACGGAAGATGGTAATAATGCTACTAAGTTACAAGGGGTTACTGGGAGTGAAAGTGAATGCGAAGACTTTTGTAAGGAGAAAGGACAATAAAAGAACAGGTTTTAGGAAGACGGAAGATGGTAATAATGCTACTAAGTTACAAGGGGTTACTGGGAGTGAAAGTGAATGTGAAGACTTTTGTGAGGAGAAAGGACAATAAAAGAACAGGTTTTGGGAAGGTGGAAGATGGCAATAATGCTACTAAGTTACAAGGGGTTACTGGGAGTGGAAAGTGAATGCGAAGACTTTTGTGAGGAGAAAGGACAATAAAAGAACAGGTTTTAGGAAGACAGAAGGTGGCAATAATGCCACTAAGTTACAAGGGGTTACTGGGATTGAAAGTGAATGCGAAGACTTTTGTGAGGAGAAAGGACAATAAAAGAACAGATTTTAGGAAGACAGAAGGTGGCAATAATGCCACTAAGTTACAAGGGGTTACTGGGATTGAAAGTGAATGCGAAGACTTTTGTGAGGAGAAAGGAAAATAAAAGAACAGGTTTTAGGAAGACGGAAGATGGCAATAATGCCACTAAGTTACAAGGGGTTACTGGGATTGAAAGTGAATGCGAAGACTTTTGTGAGGAGAAAGGACAATAAAAGAACAGGTTTTAGGAAGACAGAAGATGGCAATAATGCCACTAAGTTACAAGGGGTTACTGGGCGTGAAAGTGAATGTGAAGACTTTTGTGAGGAGAAAGGACAATAAAAGTACAGGTTTCAGAAAGACAGAAGGTGGCAATAATGCCACTAAGTTACAAGGGGTTACTGGGAGTGAAAGTGAATGCGAAGACTTTTGTGAGGAGAAAGGACAATAAAAGAACAGGTTTTAGGAAGACAGAAGATGGCAATAATGCCACTAAGTTACAAGGGGTTACTGGGAGTGAAAGTGAATGCGAAGACTTTTGCGAGGAGAAAGGACAATAAAAGAACAGGTTTTAGGAAGACAGAAGGTGGCAATAATGCCACTAAGATGCAAGGGGTTACTGGGAGTGAAAGTGAATGCGAAGACTTTTGCGAGGAGAAAGGACAATAAAAGAACAGGTTTTAGGAAGACGGAAGGTGGCAATAATGCCACTAAGATGCAAGGGGTTACTGGGAGTGAAAGTGAATGCGAAGACTTTTGCGAGGAGAAAGGACAATAAAAGAACAGGTTTTAGGAAGACAGAAGATGGCACTAATGCCACTAAGTTACAAGGGGTTACTGGGAGTGAAAGTGAATGCGAAGACTTTTGCGAGGAGAAAGGACAATAAAAGAACAGGTTTTAGGAAGACAGAAGGCGGCAATAATGCCACTAAGATGCAAGGGGTTACTGGGAGTGAAAGTGAATGCGAAGACTTTTGCGAGGAGAAAGGACAATAAAAGAACAGGTTTTAGGAAGACAGAAGGTGGCAATAATGCCACTAAGATGCAAAGGGTTACTGGGAGTGAAAGTGAATGCGAAGACTTTTGCGAGGGAGAAAGGACAATAAAAAAGAACAGGTTTTAGGAAGACAGAAGGTGGCAATAATGCCACTAAGATACAGAAGGTTACTGGGAGTGAAAGTGAATGCGAAGACTTGCGGAGAAAGGACAATAAAAGAACAGGTTTAGGAAGACAGAGAATGGCACTAATGCCACTAAGTTACAAGGGGTTACTGGGAGTGAAAGTGAATGCGAAGACTTTTGCGAGGAGAAAGGACAATAAAGAACAGGTTTTAGGAAGACAGAAGGTGGCAATAATGCCACTAAGATGCAAGGGGTTACTGGGAGTGAAAGTGAATGCGAAGACTTTTGCGAGGGGAGAAAGGACAATAAAAGAACAGGTTTTAGGAAGACGAAGGGTGGCAATAATGCCACTAAGATGCAAGGGTTACTGGGAGTGAAAGTGAATGCGAAGACTTTTGTGAGGAGAAAGGACAATAAAAGAACAGGTTTTAGGAAGACAGAAGATGGCACTAATGCCACTAAGTTACAAGGGGTTACTGGGAGTGAAAGTGAATGCGAAGACTTTTGTGAGGAGAAAGAAAGGACAATAAAAGAAGAACAGGTTTTAGGAAGACAGAAGATGGCAATAATGCCACTAAGTTACAAGGGGTTACTGGGAGTGAAAGTGAATGCGAAGACTTTTTGCGAGGAGAAAGGACAATAAAAGAACAGGTTTAAGGAAGACAGAAGGTGGCAATAATGCCACTAAGATGCAAGGGGTTACTGGGAGTGAAAGTGAATGCGAAGACTTTTGCGAGGAGAAAGGACAATAAAAGAACAGGTTTTAGGAAGACAGAAGATGGCACTAATGCCACTAAGTTACAAGGGGTTACTGGGAGTGAAAGTGAATGCGAAGACTTTGCGAGGAGAAAGGACAATAAAAGAACAGGTTTTTAGGAAGACAGAAGATTGCTTAATAATGCCACCCCAAAAGATGCAAGGGTTACTGGGAGTAGAAGTGAATGCGAACACTGCTGAGGAAAAGGACAATAAAAGAACAGGTTTAGGAGAGGCAAGTAATAATGCCACTAAGATGCAAGAGGTTACTGGGAGTGAAAGTGAATGTCACGAAGACTTTGCGAGGAGAAAGGACAATAAAAGAACAGGTTTTAGGAAGACAGAAGATAGCACTAATGCCACTAAGTTACAAGGGGTTACTGGGAGTGAAAGTGAATGCGAAGACTTTTTGCGAGGAGAAAGGACAATAAAAGAACAGGTTTTAGGAAGACAGAAGGTGGCAATAATGCCACTAAGGTGAGGTTACTGGGAGTGAAAGTGAATGCGAACTTTTGCGGAGAAGGACAATGAAGAACAGGTTTTAGGAAGACAGAAGGTGGCAATAATGCCACTAAGATGCAAGGGGTTACTGGGAGTGAAAGTGAATGCGAAGACTTTGCGAGGAGAAAGGACAATAAAGAACAGGTTTTAGGAAGACAGAAGATGGCACTAATGCCACTAAGTTACTAAGGGTTACTGGGAGTGAAAGTGAATGCGAAGACTTTGCGAGGAGAAAGGACAATAAAAGAACAGGTTTTAGGAAGACAGAAGGTGGCAATAATGCCACTAAGTTACAAGGGGTTACTGGGAGTGAAAGTGAATGCGAAGACTTTGTGAGGAGAAAGGACAATAAAAGAACAGGTTTTAGGAAGACAGAAGATGGCAATAATGCCACTAAGTTACAAGGGGTTACTGGGAGTGAAAGTGAATGCGAAGACTTTTGTGAGGGAGAAAGGACAATAAAAGAACAGATTTTAGGAAGACAGAAGATGGCAATAATGCCACTAAGTTACAAGGGGTTACTGGGAGGAAAGTGAATGCGAAGACTTTTGTGAGGAGAAAGGACAATAAAAGAACAGGTTTTAGTAAGACGGAAGATGGCAATAATGCCACTAAGTTACAAGGGGTTACTGGGAGTGAAAGTGAATGCGAAGACTTTTGTGAGGAGAAAGGACAATAAAAGAACAGGTTTTGGGAAGACGGAAGATGGTAATAATGCTACTAAGTTACAAGGTGTTACTGGGAGTGAAAGTGAATGCGAAGACTTTTGTGAGGAGAAAGGACAATAAAAGAACAGGTTTTAGGAAGACGGAAGATGGTAATAATGCTACTAAGTTACAAGGGGTTACTGGGAGTAAAAGTTATGCGAAGACTTTTGTGAGGAGAAAGGACAATAAAAGAACAGGTTTTAGGAAGACGGAAGATGGCAATAATGCCACTAAGTTACAAGGGGTTACTGGGATTGAAAGTGAATGCGAAGACTTTGTGAGGAGAAAGGACAATAAAAGAACAGGTTTTAGGAAGACAGAAGATGGCAATAATGCCACTAAGTTACAAGGGTTACTGGGAGTGAAAGTGAATGCGAAGACTTTTGTGAGGAGAAAGGACAATAAAAGAACAGGTTTTAGAAGACAGAAGATGGCAATAATGCCACTAAGTTACAAGGGGTTACTGGGAGGAAAGTGAATGCGAAGACTTTTGTGAGGAGAAACGACAATAAAAGAATAGGTTTCAGGAAGACAGAAGGTGGCAATAATGCCACTAAGTTACAAGGGGTTACTGGGAGGAAAGTGAATGCGAAGACTTTTGTGAGGAGAAAGGACAATAAAAGAACAGGTTTTAGGAAGACAGAAGATGGCAATAATGCCACTAAGTTACAAGGAGTTACTGGGACTGAAAGTGAATGCGAAGACTTTTGTGAGGAGAAAGGACAATAAAAGAACAGGTTTTGGGAAGACGGAAGATGGTAATAATGCTACTAAGTTACAAGGGGTTACTGGGAGTGAAAGTGAATGCGAAGACTTTTGTGAGGAGAAAGGACAATAAAAGAACAGGTTTCAGGAAGACAGAAGATGGCAATAATGCCACTAAGTTACAAGGGGTTACTGGGAGTGAAAGTGAATGCGAAGACTTTTGTGAGGAGAAAGGACAATAAAAGAATAGGTTTCAGGAAGACAGAAGGTGGCAATAATGCCACTAAGTTACAAGGGGTTACTGGGAGTGAAAGTGAATGCGAAGACTTTTGTGAGGAGAAAGGACAATAAAAGAACAGGTTTTAGGAAGACAGAAGATGGCAATAATGCCACTAAGTTACAAGGAGTTACTGGGAGTGAAAGTGAATGCGAAGACTTTTGTGAGGAGAAAGGACAATAAAAGAACAGGTTTTGGGAAGATGGAAGATGGTAATAATGCTACTAAGTTACAAGGGGTTACTGGGAGTGAAAGTGAATGCGAAGACTTTTGTGAGGAGAAAGGACAATAAAAGGACAGGTTTTAGGAAGACGGAAGATGGTAATAATGCTACTAAGTTACAAGGGGTTACTGGGAGTGAAAGTGAATGCGAAGACTTTTGTGAGGAGAAAGGACAATAAAAGAACAGGTTTTGGGAAGGTGGAAGATGGCAATAATGCTACTAAGTTACAAGGGGTTACTGGGAGTGAAAGTGAATGCGAAGACTTGTGTGAGGAGAAAGGACAATAAAAGAACAGGTTTTAGGAAGACGGAAGGTGGCAATAATGCCACTAAGTTACAAGGGGTTACTGGGATTGAAAGTGAATGCGAAGACTTTTGTGAGGAGAAAGGACAATAAAAGAACAGATTTTAGGAAGACAGAAGGTGGCAATAATGCCACTAAGTTACAAGGGGTTACTGGGATTGAAAGTGAATGCGAAGACTTTTGTGAGGAGAAAGGACAATAAAAGAACAGGTTTTAGGAAGACGGAAGATGGCAATAATGCCACTAAGTTACAAGGGGTTACTGGGATTGAAAGTGAATGCGAAGACTTTTGTGAGGAGAAAGGACAATAAAAGAACAGGTTTTAGGAAGACGGAAGATGGCAATAATGCCACTAAGTTACAAGGGGTTACTGGGAGAAAGTGAATGCGAAGACTTTTGTGAGGAGAAAGGACAATAAAAGAACAGGTTTTAGGAAGACAGAAGATGGCAATAATGCCACTAAGTTACAAGGAGTTACTGGGAGTGAAAGTGAATGCGAAGACTTTTGTGAGGAGAAAGGACAATAAAAGAATAGGTTTCAGGAAGACAGAAGGTGGCAATAATGCCACTAAGTTACAAGGGGTTACTGGGAGTGAAAGTGAATGCGAAGACTTTTGTGAGGAGAAAGGACAATAAAAGAACAGGTTTTAGGAAGACAGAAGATGGCAATAATGCCACTAAGTTACAAGGAGTTACTGGGAGTGAAAGTGAATGCGAAGACTTTTGTGAGGAGAAAGGACAATAAAAGAACAGGTTTTGGGAAGACGGAAGATGGTAATAATGCTACTAAGTTACAAGGGGTTACTGGGAGTGAAAGTGAATGCGAAGACTTTTGTGAGGAGAAAGGACAATAAAAGAACAGGTTTTAGGAAGACGGAAGATGGTAATAATGCTACTAAGTTACAAGGGGTTACTGGGAGTGAAAGTGAATGCGAAGACTTTTGTGAGGAGAAAGGACAATAAAAGAACAGGTTTTAGGAAGACGGAAGATGGCAATAATGCCACTAAGTTACAAGGGGTTACTGGGATTGAAAGTGAATGCGAAGACTTTTGTGAGGAGAAAGGACAATAAAAGAACAGGTTTTAGGAAGACAGAAGATGGCAATAATGCCACTAAGTTACAAGGGGTTACTGGGCGTGAAAGTGAATGCGAAGACTTTTGTGAGGAGAAAGGACAATAAAAGAACAGATTTTAGGAAGACAGAAGGTGGCAATAATGCCACTAAGTTACAAGGGGTTACTGGGATTGAAAGTGAATGCGAAGACTTTTGTGAGGAGAAAGGACAATAAAAGAACAGGTTTTAGGAAGACGGAAGATGGCAATAATGCCACTAAGTTACAAGGGGTTACTGGGATTGAAAGTGAATGCGAAGACTTTTGTGAGGAGAAAGGACAATAAAAGAACAGGTTTTAGGAAGACAGAAGATGGCAATAATGCCACTAAGTTACAAGGGGTTACTGGGATTGAAAGTGAATGCGAAGACTTTTGTGAGGAGAAAGGACAATAAAAGAACAGGTTTTAGGAAGACGGAAGATGGCAATAATGCCACTAAGTTACAAGGGGTTACTGGGATTGAAAGTGAATGCGAAGACTTTTGTGAGGAGAAAGGACAATAAAAGAACAGGGTTTAGGAAGACGGAAGATGGCAATAATGCCACTAATTTACAAGGGGTTACTGGGATTGAAAGTGAATGCGAAGACTTTTGTGAGGAGAAAGGACAATAAAAGAACAGGTTTTAGGAAGACAGAAGATGGCAATAATGCCACTAAGTTACAAGGGGTTACTGGGCGTGAAAGTGAATGCGAAGACTTTTGTGAGGAGAAAGGACAATAAAGAACAGGTTTCAGAAAGACAGAAGGTGGCAATAATGCCACTAAGTTACAAGGGGTTACTGTGAGTGAAAGTGAATGCGAAGACTTTTGTGAGGAGAAAGGACAATAAAAGAACAGGTTTTGGGAAGACGGAAGATGGTAATAATGCTACTAAGTTACAAGGGGTTACTGGGAGTGAAAGTGAATGCGAAGACTTTTGTGAGGAGAAAGGACAATAAAAGAACAGGTTTTAGGAAGACGGAAGATGGTAATAATGCTACTAAGTTACAAGGGGTTACTGGGAGTGAATGTGAATGCGAAGACTTTTGTGAGGAGAAAGGACAATAAAAGAACAGGTTTTGGGAAGGTGGAAGATGGCAATAATGCTACTAAGTTACAAGGGGTTACTGGGAGTGAAAGTGAATGCGAAGACTTTTGTGAGGAGAAAGGACAATAAAAGAACAGGTTTTAGGAAGACAGAAGGTGGCAATAATGCCACTAAGTTACAAGGGGTTACTGGGATTGAAAGTGAATGCGAAGACTTTTGTGAGGAGAAAGGACAATAAAAGAACAGATTTTAGGAAGACAGAAGGTGGCAACAATGCCACTAATTTACAAGGGGTTACTGGGATTGAAAGTGAATGCGAAGACTTTTGTGAGGAGAAAGGACAATAAAAGAACAGGTTTTAGGAAGACGGAAGATGGCAATAATGCCACTAAGTTACAAGGGGTTACTGGGATTGAAAGTGAATGCGAAGACTTTTGTGAGGAGAAAGGACAATAAAAGAACAGGTTTTAGGAAGACAGAAGATGGCAATAATGCCACTAAGTTACAAGGGGTTACTGGGCGTGAAAGTGAATGCGAAGACTTTTGTGAGGAGAAAGGACAATAAAAGAACAGGTTTCAGAAAGACAGAAGGTGGCAATAATGCCACTAAGTTACAAGGGGTTACTGGGAGTGAAAGTGAATGCGAAGACTTTTGTGAGGAGAAAGGACAATAAAAGAACAGGTTTCAGGAAGACAGAAAATGGCAATAAAGGCACTAAGACGTAAAGAGTTACTGGGAGTAAAAAAGAATGAGAAAACTTTATTGAGGAGAAAGGGCAATAAAAAAACAGGTTTCAGAAATAATAAATTCACGAGTGTGGTGCATCAGTGACTAAAATGCTTCAAAGCAGAATCCGTGAAAATACTTGTAGAAAAGACAGAGGGAAGCCACATTCTGTCAATGAGAAAATGACTTGAAAAAGATTATTAATTATATATAATTTCTTGTAATATTTAACCATCTAATTTGTTTTTAGACGGGAGGTATTTTAATCTACTTTGGCAAACTC
Source organism: Ascarosepion bandense (assembly GCA_037127315.1). Classification (NCBI taxonomy): domain Eukaryota; kingdom Metazoa; phylum Mollusca; class Cephalopoda; order Sepiida; family Sepiidae; genus Ascarosepion; species Ascarosepion bandense. Next base: position 39,780 of record JBBBDQ010025538.1, read on the forward strand.
AATATTTGTCTTTCTAGTTTATTTTGAATATGTCCTTGAATAATTACAAACCACGAAGCCAACATAATAATCAGTTATTGTTAGATTCTTTCTTAATTTTTATTCACTCTAAAAATAATAATCTTATATTATCCTCTTTCTTTTATTTTCCAAATATTATGTTCGATTGCCACGTCATGTTATTGTTTACAATTGTATGCAAAATGCACTGAGATTTGCACTCTGGTCTATTGTGTATTGACACAGTTTAATTGAAGAGCGGAGAATTAATTCACATTGTATCACATCTTAATGATCAAGTCTCATTTATTTTCTTAGTAGTATGATTTCAGTAAATAAAATAAAAAATATTTCTTAAAACCCTTCAAAATTATCATCTACTTATCGTCTCCTTAACACCTCATTGACATCAACACCAGCAGTTTTAAGTACAGGTTGATCAGCTATCGTCATGGGTGTGATGATAAACTGCATCTGGCAGCAATCAGAAGGTTTTGAGGAGTATGGAACCAATTCTTAATTATCATTTGTCATGGTGCCCTCCTACAGAGAATGGACTCTTCCTCTTACTAAATATAATTATTTTCGTGACTTCCAGGAGGCAGTTAACAGGCAGTTAAGTACTCAGTTTGTCGATAGCTAGTACACAGTCAAAGCCAGCTACTAGGTTATTTTCTAAGTGCCGCTTAGATGCGGCACAAGGCTAAAAGCATGGGACACCCAGTGAGGATCGAATTCACTACTCAGCTGTAACTGGTTCTAGCGAGACAAGCTTGCTAACCATTACACCATGCCGAAGTTAAAGCTAGCTACTAGTCAGGCAATAAGCAGTGTAACTTATCGTTCGTACTTACTTATTTCTATTTACTTATTGCTTTCACTTATCTTGTACATATGTTCTTGTTATACTAATACACTGTTTTCAACCTACCACCTGTGTATTATTTCCGACCAAACTGGTCATTACAAATTTGTGGCGAGGTTTCTCCACCACAACTCTGCAACAAATTGTCAATGAAGATTTGTGTTAAGATTTGCCACAACAAATTGGCAACAACGATCCACAACACCATTGTCCCCAGTTTCAATATGACCTGTGATGGTAGCACATGTTAATGTCGCAGCTATGACAAAATACTGAACTCCAAACAAAACGTTATCATCTCATCCGTTACACCCAATGGTGTGCAGGGCAGCAACTTTTTGTTACTGTTTCCGTAAAAATCTATTTTTATGGAGCAGGGTTGTTAGTCTTACGCCCAATTCCAAAGGACAATTCTTAGTCCTTACATTTACAGCACCTGGTATTCCCAAACGGTCCCCCATCTAAGCACTGACCAGGCTCAATGGTTGCTTAACTTTGGTGATCAGACAAGAACCGATGTATTCAACATGATATAGCCGTAGACCAAAACATTATGAAAATATAAAAATGCATTTTAATAATAAGAATGCCAGCAATACATTTCCATATTAAAAAATTGCCAACATCTGTTTATAGTCGAATTACAAACAATACCTATGCATAGTAGAATTATAGAATTTATTATAATCTGTATAGAATTAGAATTAATAGAAATAGTAAACACCCAAACACTGGTCAAAAAGTATGAAATAATAATTTATAGTAAAAAATTCTATTGATAGATTTTTATAATAAAAAAATCCCAGGAGTAAATTTTAATAGTAAAAAAAAACAATTAATAAATTTTAATAGGAAAATGAAATTCCAGTGATAGGCTTTAATAGAAAAAATTTCCAGTCATAGATTTTAATAGAAAAAATTTCCAGTAATAGATTTTAATAGAAAAAATTTCCAGTAATATATTTTAATAGAAAACAATTCCAGTGACAGATTTTAACAGAAAAAAAATCAAATAATAGATGTTAATAGTAAAAAAAAAACATTTCTAGTAATAGATTTTAATAAAAAAAATATCCAGATTTTGATTTTTATTGAAAAATTCCAGTTTTAGATTTTAATAGAAAAAATCTAGAAATAGATTTAAATAGTAAAATAAAATTGCAGTAATAGATTTTAATAGAAAAAATACCAAAGCTACCAAGAAAAGTAACTTTTGGCATTAAATTATTCAATGTAGCGGATAAGAAATTAATTAAAATCAACCTACTTCTTCACTTTTACAAAGATTCACAATGATGTGTGAAATCCTGTTTTCTTTTCCAAATAGAAAAAAAAATTAACCAAGTGCTTAAGAAAAAGTCAAAACCAGATTTCCCAAGTAGGTGTTAAAATGAATTTTGACCAATGAGAGCAACTTGCAAGACCAAAAAGGACATCGCGAGTAAGTGCGGAAAATCTAGATTACAATAAAAAGACTTCATCAGCGTCAGTCAGTCAGAGCCAGATGGGAGCCACGAGACAAAACAACTAAAATGTAACTTCAACTTCAAATCGACCTGGAGCTAAGGTCAGGTCGCACCTTGTTCTCTTTCTCCTTATCTCTTTCAACAATTACTACTACAAACATTTTTTACATTTTTTGATACCCATAACTTTATCATTGAACACAAACTCTACCCTTAAATTCTTAATAATGTTTCTAATTGCACATTAACTTCTACAACTTGTGTTATTCTATCCTTTTAATAAATTTCTATTTTAAATGCAAAATGTATATTTATTTCTTACGCTATTGCACACATTCCAATCTGCCGACAACTAATCTTCTAATGAAAACCTTCTGATAATTCTGATGATGGTATTTCTGCATAAAACTTAGCTGTAGGGAGTTCGGTTATGTCTGACACAAGGTTGAATCAAAGAAACATTAACGAGCTCCCTACGCCACATCAAAAACAAAACCAAGCCAAATCACTTAGCTAACTTGTTTCTGAAACCAGATACCTGGGTAGGCAAAACAAAAGATCTAAGACGCTGTACCAATTGAAAGAACAATCTTAGGAACACTTACCTTATTCTTTGATTCCTTACTGACCTCAAGATAAAAACCAGAAACGAGAGCCATGAGTCCTCGTTACATTTTCATGGTAAAGTGGGACAGGTTGGTCAACTTCTCTAAATAAGGTAAATAAATAAGCTTATGGTCATATCACATTGAATACACCGGTTCTCGTTCGATCGCCAAAGTTAAGCAATGTTGAGTCTCGTCAGTACTTAGATAGGTGACCACTTGGGAATACAAGCTGCTGTAAGCATTTATTGACGGATGTGTGTTGTGGTGCAGTGGATGTCGGCTTGGAAAGGGAAATCGGTGAGCCAATTTCAAATTCCAGTTGAATGCCCTGCATTCACTTACGCGCTAGTACCCTTGGGAAAAGGTATTAATCCATTCCTTCCCTCCAGTTATGGGTTAAATAACAGAGTAGGAATTGGGACCCTGCCCTTAACAAATCTCAATAAAACTTTCTCCGTTGGGGAGGAAGCTGGCTCAACCCACCTACGCTGCATGCGGCTTGGACTTCTCTAAATAACAACTAAACATTATGACTTCCTACAATGAAGGAGGGATCCTGCTCTCTCTCTCTCCCTTGATCTATGCTAAAGTACTGCAAGATATGAATGCTGTCAGCAAAAGGAGGATATGATTTGCATTCATAAAAAGGTCAGTCATTTAAGTGCCATACGTGAAACACGTTTGGGCGAACATGTCTCTTTCAAGACATGACTGACTGGGCAGAAGATTATCCCGCAGTGGGTTGCCATTGCTTTCTGCGGTAGATTGGTTGCCAGCCAAGCCTATAGAACCCAATCTGTCCTGTTATTGAACCCATAACTGGAAGGAAGAGATGGATTAATACCTTCCCAAGGGTATTTGTGTGTAAGTGAATGCAATGAATTCAACTGGAATTCGAACTCGGATCCCTGATTTCTCGTTCCGAGCCAATATCCACTACACCACAACACACATCCGCCATAAACAACACACATCCGTAAACAATCCAAAACAACATTCACTCAGCATTAATTTATTTAGAATGTAAAAGCAAACATTTGCCGACCTCAACATGCTTTTTGGATGTTCTTCAATTTTTGACATCTGATGGTAAAATCTTCAATATTTGTCAGATGACTCTTCAATAATTGACATTTCTGGTGCTTTTTAAGTTCTTGTTCATTACTTCTGAGATATTTCTAATGTACTACAATCATTGACTTTTTCTCACTTCTAAAATATTTGTAACTAGCAGTATAGCCTGGTGTTGCTCGGGTGTAATGAAAGCTTTAAAACTAATCCATGGTCCTGGAGCTCAGACTCTTTGGACATTGGCATGAAAGACTAAAAACAATAGTTGTTTCCAGTTAAAGCGAAACCATAGACTGAAAGAAAAATGAATGAATGTTAGTCAAATTTTGATTTCCTGGTATCGATATCAAATAAGTTTTTTTCGACGTAAACTGAATTTTGAAGGCTAAATAAGTCCTCTGAGTAAATGGTATCATGGCTGAGACTAAGAACTACAACTACACCTACTTAGAAGC
>JBBBDQ010025539.1:0-15000 GCA_037127315.1 Ascarosepion bandense
CCCTTCAAGTCATTGACGATCATGGCTCCAAATTTTGTTTTTCTGTTATCGCTCATTAACCTTTGCCCCATCATCTGTTTATATCTATCTATCTATCTATCTATCTATCTCAGTCTGTTCATATCTATCTATCTATCTATCTATCTATCTATCTATCTCTTTTTTTATGTGCCATGTCCCTTCAAGTCTGCATTGACGATCTGTGGCTCCAAATTTGTCTTTCTGTTATCGCTCATTAATCTTTGCCCCATCATCTGTTTATATCTATCTATCTATATCAGTCTGTTCATATCTATCTATCTATCTATCTATCTATCTATCTATCTATCTATCTATCTCTTTTTCTGCCATGTCCCTTCAAGTCATTGAAGATCTGTAGCTCCAAATTTTGTCTTTCTGTTATCGCTCATTAAACTTTGCCCCATCATCTGTTTATATCTATCTATCTATCTATCTAGTCTGTTCCTTATCTATCTATCTATCTATCTATCTATCTATCTATCTATCTATCTATCTATCTCGAATCTCTGTTCATATCTATCTATCTATCTATCTATCTATCTATCTCTTTTTATGTGCCACATGTCCCTTCAAGTCATTGGCAATCATGGCTCCAAATTTTGTTTTTCTGTTATCGCTCATTAACCTTTTTACATCATCTGTTTATATCTATCTATCTATCTATCTCAGTCTGTTCTTTCTCTATCTATCTATCTATCTATCTATCTATCTATCTATCTATCTATCTATCTATCTATCTATCTATCTCTTTTTTTGTGTGTCCTTATCCCTTCAAGTCATTGACAGTCATGGCTCCAAATTTTGTCTTTCTGTTGCTCACTCATTAACCTTTGCCCATCATCTGTTTATATATCTATCTATATCAGTCTGTTCATATCTATCTATATATCTATCTATCTATCTATCTATCTATCTCTTTTTTTATGTGCCATGTCCCTTCAAGTCATTGACGATCATGGCTCCAAATTTTGTCTTTCTGTTATCGATCATTAACCTTTGCCCCCATCATCTGTTTATATCTATCTATCTATCTATCTATCTCAGTCTTTTCATATCTATCTATCTATCTATCTATCTATCTATATCTCTTTTTATGTGCCATGTCCCTTCAAGTCATTGACGATCATGGCTCCAAATTTTCTGTCTTTCTGTTGTCGCTCATTAAACTTTTATCCTTCTGTTTATATCTATCTATCTATTCAGTCTGTTCATATCTATCTATCTATCTATCTATCTATCTATCTATCTATCTCTTTTTTTATGTGCCATGTCCCTTCAAGTCATTGAAGATCATGGCTCAAATTTGTCTTTCTGTTATCGCTCATTAACCTTTGCCCCATCATCTGTTTATATCTATCCATCTATCTATCTCGATCTATTTCTTATCTATCTATCTATCTATCTATCTATCTATCTATCTATCTATCTATCTATCTCAGTCTGTTCATATCTATCTATCTATCTATCTATCTATCTATCTATCTATCTATCTCTTTTTGTGTGCCATGTCCCTTCAAGTCATTGACGATCATGGCTCCAAATTTTGTTTTTCTGTTATCGCTCATTAACCTTTGCCATCATCTGTTTATATCTATCTATCTATCTATCTCAGTCTGTTCATATCTATCTATCTATCTATCTATCTATCTATCTCTTTTTTTATGTGCCATGTCCCTTCCAGTCATTGACAGTCTTGCTCAAATTTTGTCTTTCTGTTATCGCTCATTAACCTTTGCCCCATCACATCTGTTTATATCTATCTATCTATATCAATCTGTTCATATCTATCTATCTATCTATCTATCTATCTATCTATCTATCTCTTTTTTTATGTGCCATGTCCCTTCAAGTCATTGACGATCATGGCTCCAAATTTTGTCTTTCTGTTATCGCTCATTAACCTTTGCCCCATCATCTGTTTATATCTATCTATCTATCTATCTATCTATCTATCTATCTATCTATCTATCTATCTATCTATCTATCTATCTATCTCTCTATCTCGATCTGTTCATATCTATCTATCTATCTATCTATCTATCTATCTATTTCTTTTTTATGTGCCATGTCCCTTCAAGTCATTGACGATCATAGCTCCAAATTTTGTCTTTCTGTTATACGCTCATTAACCTTGCCCCATCATCTGTTTATATCTATATATCTATCTATATCAGTCTGTTCATATCTATCTATCTATCTATCTATCTATCTATCTCTTTTTATGTGCCATGTCCCTTCAAGTCATTGAAGATCATGGCTCAAATTTGTCTTTCTGTTATCGCTCATTATTGCTTGCCCCATCATCTGTTTATATCTATCTATCTATCTATCTCAGTCTGTTCATCTATCTATCTATCTATCTATCTATCTATCTATCTATCTATCTATCTATCTATCTATCTCTTTTTATGTGCCATGTCCCTTCAAGTCATTGACGATCATAGCTCCAAATTATTTTTCTGTTATCGCTCATTAACCTTTGCCCCATCATCTATTTATATCTATCTATCTATCTATCTATCTATCTATCTATCTATCTCAGTCTGTTCATATCTATCTATCTATCTATCTATCTATCTATCTATCTATCTATCTCTTTCTTATGTGCCATGTCCTTCAAGTCATTGACGATCACGGCTCCAAATTTTGTCTTTCTGTTATCGCTCATTAAGCTTTGCCCCATCATCTGTTTATATCTACCTATCTATCTATCTGTCTGTTCATATCTATCTATCTATCTATCTATCTATCTATCTATCTATCTATCTATCTATCTATCTATCTACCTCAGTCTGTTCATATCCATCTATCTATCTATCTATCTATCTATCTATCTATCTATCTCTTTTTTTATGTGCACAGTCCCTTCAAGTCATTGACGATCATGGTTCCAAATTTTGTCTTTCTGTTATCGCTCATTAACCTTTGCCCCATCATCTGTTTATATCTATCTATCTATCTATCTATCTATCTATCTATCTATCATTCATTCATATGTATCTATCTATCTATCTATCTATCTATCTATATATCACTTTTTTTATGTGCCATGTCCCTTCAAGTCATTGAGGATCATGGCTCCAAATTTTTTTTTCTGTTATCGCTCATTAACCTTTGCCCCATCTTCTGTTTATATCTATCTATCTATCTATATCAGTCTGTTCATATCTATCTATCTATCTATCTATCTATCTATCTATCTATTTATCTATCTATCTATCTATCTATCTATCTATTTCTTTTTTATGTGCCATGTCCCTTCAAGTCATTGACGATCATGGCTCCAAATTTTGTCTTTCTGTTATCGCTCATTAACCTTGCCCCATCATCTGTTTATATCTATATATCTATCTATATCAGTCTGTTCATATCTATCTATCTATCTATCTATCTATCTATCTATCTATCTATCTCTTTTTTTATGTGCCATGTCCCTTCCAGTCATTGAAGACCATGGCTCCAAATTTTGTCTTTCTGTTATCGCTCATTAACCTTTGCCCCATCATCTGTTTATATCTATCTATCTATCTATCTATCTCAGTCTGTTCATATCTATCTATCTATCTATCTATCTATCTATCTATCTATCTATCTATCTCTTTTTTATGTGCCATGTCCCTTCAAGTCATTGACGATCATGGCTCCAAATTTTGTTTTTCTGTTATCGCTGATTAACCTTTGCCCCATCATCTGTTTATATCTATCTATCTATCTATCTATCTCAGTCTGTTCATATCTATCTATCTATCTATCTATCTATCTATCTATCTCTTTTTTTATGTGCTGTGTCCCTTCAAGTCATTGACGATCATGGCTCAAATTTGTCTTTCTGTTATCGCTCATTAATCTTTTATTTATCATCTGTTTATATCTATCTATCTATATCAGTCTGTTCATATCTATCTATCTATCTATCTATCTATCTATCTATCTATCTATCTATCTCTTTTTTTATGTGCCATGTCCTTCAAGTCATTGAAGATCTGTAGCTCCAAATTTGTCTTTCTGTTATCGCTCATTAAACTTTGCCCCATCATCTGTTTATATCTATCTATCTATCTATCTCAGTCTGTTTCTATCTATCTATCTATCTATCTATCTATCTATCTATCTATCTATCTATCTATCTATCTCAGTCTGTTCATATCTATCTATCTATCTATCTATCTATCTATCTATCTCTTTTTATGTGCCATGTCCCTTCAAGTCATTGACGATCCTTGCTTGGCTCAAATTTTGTTTTTCTGTTATCGCTCATTAACCTTTGCCCCATCATCTGTTTATATCTATCTATCTATCTATCTCAGTCTGTTCATATCTATCTATCTATCTATCTATCTATCTATCTATCTATCTATCTATCTCTCTTTTTTTATGTGTCATGTCCCTTCAAGTCATTGACGATCATAGCTCCAATTTTTGTCTTTCTGTTATCGCTCATTAACCTTTGCCCCATCATCTGTTTATATCTATCTATCTATATCAGTCTGTTCATATCTATCTATATATCTATCTATCTATCTATCTATCTATCTATCTATCTCTTTTTTTATGTGCCATGTCCCTTCAAGTCATTGACGATCATGGCTCCAAATTTGTCTTTCTGTTATCGATCATTAACCTTTGCCCCATCATCTGTTTATATCTATCTATCTATCTATCTATCTCAGTCTTTTCATATCTATCTATCTATCTATCTATCTATCTATCTATCTATCTATCTATCTATCTATCTATATATCTCTTTTTTTATGTGCCATGTCCCTTCAAGTCATTGACGATCCTTGGCTCCAAATTTTGTCTTTCTGTTATCGCTCATTAAACTTTGCCCCATCATCTGTTTATATCTATCTATCTATTCAGTCTGTTCATATCTATCTATCTATCTATCTATCTATCTATCTATCTCTTTTTTTATGTGCCATGTCCTTCAAGTCATTGAGAGATCATGGCTCCAAATTTTGTCTTTCTGTTATCGCTCATTAACCTTTGCCCCATCATCTGTTTATATCTATCCATCTATCTATCTCAGTCTGTTCATATCTATATATCTATCTATCTATCTATCTATCTATCTATCTATCTATCTATCTATCTCAGTCTGTTCATATCTATCTATCTATCTATCTATCTATCTATCTATCTATCTCTTTTTATGTGCCATGTCCCTTCAAGTCATTGACGATCATGGCTCCAAATTTTGTTTTTCTGTTATCGCTCATTAACCTTTGCCCCATCATCTGTTTATATCTATCTATCTATCTATCTCAGTCATTCATATCTATCTATCTATCTATCTATCTATATATCTCTTTTTTTATGTGCCATGTCTTTTCAAGTCATTGACGATCATGGCTCCAAATTTTGTCTTTCTGTTATCGCTCATTAACCTTTGCCCCATCATCTGTTTATATCTATCTATCTATATCAGTCTGTTCATATCTATCTATCTATCTATCTATCTATCTATCTCTTTTTTTATGTGCCATGTCCCTTCAAGTCATTGACGATCATGGCTCCAAATTTTGTCTTTCTGTTATCGATCATTAACCTTTGCCCCATCATCTGTTTATATCTATCTATCTATCTATCTATCTCAGTCTTTTCATATCTACCTATCTATCTATCTATCTATCTATCTATCTATCTATCTCTTTTTTTACGTGCCATGTCCCTTCAAGTCATTGACGATCATGGCTCCAAATTTTGTCTTTCTGTTATCGTTCATTAACCTTTGCCCCATCATCTCTTTATATCTATCTATCTATCGCAGTCTGTTCATATCTATCTATCTATCTATCTATCTATCTATCTATCTATCTATCTATCTCTTTTTTTATGTGCCATGTCCCTTCAAGTCATTGAAGATCATGGCTCCAAATTTTGTCTTTCTGTTATCGCTCATTAACATTTGCCCCATCATCTGTTTATATCTATCTATCTATCTATCTATCTATCTATCTCAGTCTGTTCATATCTATCTATCTATCTATCTATCTATCTATCTATCTCAGTCTGTTCATATCTATCTATCTATCTATCTATCTATCTATCTATCTCTTCTTTTATGTGCCATGTCCCTTCAAGTCATTGACGATCATGCATTATTCAAATTTTGTCTTTTTGTTATCGCTCATTAACCTTTGCCCCATCATCTGTTTATATCTATCTATCTATATCAGTCTGTTCTTATCTATCTATCTATCTATCTATCTATCTATCTATCTATCTATCTCAGTCTGTTCATATCTATCTATCTATCTATCTATCTATCTGTCTATCTATCTCTTTATGTGCTATGTCCCTTCAAGTCATTGATCATGGCTCCAAATTTTGTTTTTCTGTTATCACTCATTAACCTTGGCTCCATCTATCTGTTTATATCTATCTATCTATCTATCTCAGTCTGTTCATATCTATCTATCTATCTATCTATCTATCTATCTATTTTTAGTGTGCCATGTCCTTCAAGTCATTGACGATCATGGCTCCAAATTTTGTCTTTCTGTTATCGCTCATTAACCTTTGCCCATCATCTGTTTATATCTATCTATCTATATCAGTCTGTCTATATCTATCTATCTATCTATCTATCTATCTATCTATCTATCTATCTATCTATCTATCTATCTCTTTATGTGCCATGTCCCTTCTTGCTTCATTGACGATCATGGCTCCAAATTTTGTCTTTCTGTTATCGCTCATTAACCTTGCCCCATCATCTGTTTATATCTATCTATCTATCTAGCTCTATATCTATCTATCTATCTATCTATCTATCTATCTATCTATCTATCTATCTCTTTTTTTATGTGCCATGTCCCTTCAAGTCATTGACGATCATGGCTCCAAATTTTGTCTTTCTGTTATCGCTCATTAACCTTTGCCCCATCATCTGTTTATATCTATCTATCTATATCAGTCTGTCTATATCTATCTATCTATCTATCTATCTATCTATCTATCTATCTCTTTTTTTGCAAGCAAGTGTCCTTCAAGTCATTGAAGATCATGGCTCCAAATTTTGTCTTTCTTGTTATTTGCTCATTAACCTTTGCTCCCATCATCTGTTTATATCTATCTATCTATCTATCTCAGTCTGTTCATATCTATCTATCTATCTATCTATCTATCTATCTATCTATCTATCTATCTATCTATCTCAGTCTGTCTATCTATCTATCTATCTATCTATCTATCTATCTATCTATCTCTTTTTATGTGCCATGTCCCTTCAAGTCATTGATGATCATGGCTCCAAATTTTGTTTTTCTGTTATCGCTCATTAACCTTTGCCCCATCATCTGTTTACATCTATCTATCTATCTATCTCAGTCTGTTCATATCTATCTATCTAACTATCTATCTATCTATCTATCTATCTATCTATCTATCTATCTATCTATCTCTTTTTTTATGTGCCATGTCCCTTCAAGTCATTGACGATCATGGCTCCAAATTTTGATTTCTGTTATCGATCATTAACCTTTGCCCCATCATCTGTTTATATCTATCTATCTATCTATCTCAGTTTTCATATCTATCTATCTATCTATCTATCTATCTATCTATCTATCTATATATCTCATTTTTTATGTGCCATGTCCCTTCAAGTCATTGACGATCATGGCTCCAAATTTTGTCTTTCTGTTATCGCTCATTAACCTTTGCCCCATCATCTGTTTATATCTATCTATCTATTAAGTCTGTTCATATCTCTCTATCTATCTATCTATCTATCTATCTATCTATCTATCTATCTCTTTTTTTATGTGCCATGTCCCTTCAAGTCATTGACGATCATGGCTCCAAATTTTGTCTTTCTGTTATCGCTCATTAACCTTTGCCCCATCATCTGTTTATATCTATATATCTATCTATATCAGTCTGTTCATATCTATCTATCTATCTATCTATCTATCTATCTATCTATCTATCTATCTATCTATTTATCTATCTATCTATCTATCTATCTACCTATCTATCTATCTATCTATCTCAGTCTGTTCATATCTATTTATCTATCTATCTATCTATCTATCTATCTATCTATCTATTTCGTTTTTATGTGCCATGTCCCTTCAAGTCATTGACGATCATGGCTCCAAATTTTGTCTTTCTGTTATCGCTCATTAACCTTGCCCCATCATCTGTTTATATCTATATATCTATCTATCTCAGTCTGTTCATATCTATCTATCTATCTATCTATCTATCTATCTCTTTTTTTATGTGCCATGTCCCTTCAAGTCATTGAAGATCATGGCTCCAAATTTTGTCTTTCTGTTATCGCTCATTAACCTTTGCCCCATCATCTGTTTATATCTATCTATCTATCTATCTCAGTCTGTTCATATCTATCTATCTATCTATCTATCTATCTATCTATCTATCTATCTATCTATCTATCTATCTCAGTCTGTTCATATCTATCTATCTATCTATCTATCTATCTATCTATCTATCTATCTCTTTTTTATGTGCCATGTCCCTTCAAGTCATTGACGATCATGGCTCCAAATTTTGTTTTTCTGTTATCGCTCATTAACCTTTGCCCCATCATCTGTTTATATCTATCTATCTATCTATCTATCTATCTCAGTCTGTTCATATCTATCTATCTATCTATCTATCTATCTCTTTTTTTATGTGCCATGTCCCGTCAAGTCATTGACGATCATGGCTCCAAATTTTGTCTTTCTGTTATCGCTCATTAACCTTTGCCCCATCATCTGTTTATATCTATCTATCTATATCAGTCTGTTCTATATCTATCTATCTATCTATCTATCTATCTATCTATCTATCTATCTCTTTTTTTATGTGCCATGTCCCTTCAAGTCATTGACGATCATGGCTCCAAATTTTGTCTTTCTGTTATCGATCATTAACCTTTGCCCCATCATCTGTTTATATCTATCTATCTATCTATCTATCTATCTCAGTCTTTTCATATCTGTCTATCTATCTATCTATCTATATATCTCTTTTTTTATGTGCCATGTCCCTTCAAGTCATTGACGATCATGGCTCCAAATTTTGTCTTTCTGTTATCGCTCATTAACTTTGCCCCATCATCTGTTTACATCTATCTATCTATCTATTCAGTCTGTTCATATCTATCTATCTATCTATCTATCTATCTACCTATCTATCTGTCTATCTCTTTTTTTATGTGCCATGTCCCTTCAAGTCATTGACGATCATGGCTCCAAATTTTGTCTTTCTGTTATCGCTCATTAACCTTTGCCCCATCATCTGTTTATATCTATATATCTATCTATCTCAGTCTGTTCATATCTATCTATCTATCTATCTATCTATCTCTTTTTTTATGTGCCATGTCCCTTCAAGTCATTGACGATCATGGCTCCAAATTTTGTCTTTCTGTTATCGCTCATTAACCTTTGCCCCATCATCTGTTTATATCTATATATCTATCTATCTCAGTCTGTTCATATCTATCTATCTATCTATCTATCTATCTATCTATCTATCTATCTATCAGTCTGTTCATATCTATCTATCTATTTATCTATCTATCTATCTATCTATCTATCTATCTATCTATCTATGTATCTATCTATCTCTTTTTTTATGTGCCATGTCCCTTCAAGTCATTGACGATCATGGTTCCAAATTTTGTCTTTCTGTTATCGCTCATTAACCTTTGCCCCATCATCTGTTTGTATCTATCTATCTATCTATCTATCTATCTATCTATCTATCTCAGTCTGTTCATATCTATCTATCTATCTATCTATCTATCTCTTTTTTATGTGCCATGTCCCTTCAAGTCATTGACGATCATGGCTCCAAATTTTGTCTTTCTGTTATCGCTCATTAAGCTTTGCCCCATCAGCTGTTTATATCTATTTATCTATCTCAGTCTGTTCATATCTATCTATCTATCTATCTATCTATCTTTTTTTTTATGTGCCATGTCCCTTCAAGTCATTGACGATCATGGCTCCAAATGTTGTCTTTCTGTTATCGCTCATTAACCTTTGCCTCATCATCTGTTTATATCTATCTATCTATCTATTCAGTCTGTTCATATCTATCTCTCTATCTATCTATCTATCTATCTATCTATCTCTTTTTTTATGTGCCATGTCCCTTCAAGTCATTGACGATCATGGCTCCAAATTTTGTCTTTCTGTTATCGCTCATTAATCTTTGCCCCATCATCTGTTTATATCTATATATCTATCTATCTCAGTCTGTTCATATCTATCTATCTATCTATCTATCTCTTTTTTTATGTGCCATGTCCCTTCAAGTCATTGACGATCATGGCTCCAAATTTTGTCTTTCTGTTATCGCTCATTAACCATTGCCCCATCATCTGTTTATATCTATCTATCTATCTCAGTCTGTTCATATCTATCTATCTATCTATCTATCTATCTCTTTTTTTATGTGCCATGTCCCTTCAAGTCATTGACGATCATGGCTCCAAATTTTGTATTTCTGTTATCGCTCATTAACCTTTGCCCCATCATCTGTTTATATCTATATATCTATCTATCTCATTCTGTTCATATCTATCTATCTATCTATCTATCTATCTATCTATCTCAGTCTGTTCCTATCTATCTATCTATCTATCTATCTATCTATGTATCTCTTTTTTATGTGCCATGTCCCTTCAAGTCATTGACGATCATGGCTCCAAATTTTGTCTTTCTGTTATCGCTCATTAACCTTTGCCCCATCATCTGTTTATATCTATCTATCTATATCAGTCTGTTCATATCTATCTATCTATATATCTATCTATCTATCTATCTCTTTTTTTATGTGCCATGTCCCTTCAAGTCATTGACGATCATGGCTCCAAATTTTGTCTTTCTGTTATCGATCATTAACCTTTGCCCCATGATCTGTTTATATCTATCTATCTATCTATCTCAATCTTTTCATATATCTATCTATCTATCTATCTATCTATCTATCTATCTATCTATCTATCTATCTATCTATCTCAGTCTGTTCATATCTATCTATATATTTATATATCTATCTATCTATCTATGTATCTATCTATGTCTTTTTTTATGTGCCATATCCCTTCAAGTCATTGACGATCATGGTTCCAAATTTTGTCTTTCTGTTATCGCTCATTAAGCCTTTGCCCCATCATCTGTTTATATCTATCTATCTATCTATGTATCTATGTATCTATCTATCTATCTATCTATCTATCTATCTATCTATCTATCTCAGTCTGTTCATATCTATCTATCTATCTATCTATTTCTTTTTTATGTGCCATGTCCCTTCAAGTCATTGACGATCATGGCTCCAAATTTTGTCTTTCTGTTATCGCTCATTAATCTTTGCCCCATCATCTGTTTATATCTATATATCTATCTATCTCAGTCTGTTCATATCTATCTATCTATCTATCTATCTCTTTTTTTATGTGCCATGTCCCTTCAAGTCATTGACGATCATGGCTCCAAATTTTGTCTTTCTGTTATCGCTCATTAACCATTGCCCCATCATCTGTTTATATCTATCTATCTATCTCAGTCTGTTCATATCTATCTATCTATCTATCTATCTATCTCTTTTTTATGTGCCATGTCCCTTCAAGTCATTGACGATCATGGCTCCAAATTTTGTATTTCTGTTATCGCTCATTAACCTTTGCCCCATCATCTGTTTATATCTATATATCTATCTATCTCATTCTGTTCATATCTATCTATCTATCTATCTATCTATCTATCTATCTATCTCAGTCTGTTCCTATCTATCTATCTATCTATCTATCTATCTATGTATCTCTTTTTTATGTGCCATGTCCCTTCAAGTCATTGACGACCATGGCTCCAAATTTTGTCTTTCTGTTATCGCTCATTAACCTTTGCCCCATCATCTGTTTATATCTATCTATCTATATCAGTCTGTTCATATCTATCTATCTATATATCTATCTATCTATCTATCTCTTTTTTTATGTGCCATGTCCCTTCAAGTCATTGACGATCATGGCTCCAAATTTTGTCTTTCTGTTATCGATCATTAACCTTTGCCCCATGATCTGTTTATATCTATCTATCTATCTATCTCAATCTTTTCATATCTATCTATCTATCTATCTATCTATCTATCTATCTATCTATCTCAGTCTGTTCATATCTATCTATATATTTATATATCTATCTATCTATCTATGTATCTATCTATGTCTTTTTTTATGTGCCATATCCCTTCAAGTCATTGACGATCATGGTTCCAAATTTTGTCTTTCTGTTATCGCTCATTAACCTTTGCCCCATCATCTGTTTATATCTATCTATCTATCTATGTATCTATGTATCTATCTATCTATCTATCTATCTATCTATCTATCTCAGTCTGTTCATATCTATCTATCTATCTATCTATTTCTTTTTTATGTGCCATGTCCCTTCAAGTCATTGACGATCATGGCTCCAAATTTTGTCTTTCCGTTATCACTCATTAACCTTTGCCCCATCATCTGTTTATATCTATCTATCTATCTCAGTCTGTTCATATCTATCTATCTATCTATCTATCTATCTCTCTATCTATCTATCTATCTATCTCTTTTTTTATGTGCTATGTCCCTTTAAGTCTTTCTGTTATCGCTCATTAACCTTTGCCCCATCATCTGTTTATATCTATCTATCTATCTCAGTCTGTTCATATCTATCTATCTATCTATCTATCTATCTCAGTCTGTTCATATCTATCTATCTATCTATCTATCTATCTATCTATCTATCTATCTCTTTTTTATGTGCCATGTCCCTTCAAGTCATTGACGATCATGGCTCCAAATTTTGTTTTTCTGTTATCGCTCATTAACCTTTGCCCCATCATCTGTTTATATCTATCTATCTATCTATCTCAGTCTGTTCTATCTATCTATCTATCTATCTATCTATCTATCTATCTATCTCTTTTTTTATGTGCCATGTCCCTTCAAGTCATTGACGATCATGGCTCCAAATTTTGTCTTTCTGTTATCGCTCATTAACCTTTGCCCCATCATCTGTTTACATCTATCTATCTATCTATTCAGTCTGTTCATATCTATATATCTATCTATCTATCTATCTATCTATCTATCTATCTATTTATCTATCTATCTCTTTTTTTATGTGCCATGTCCCTTCAAGTCATTGACGATCATGGCTCCAAATTTTGTCTTTCTGTTATCGCTCATTAACCTTTGCCCCATCATCTGTTTATATCTATATATCTATCTATCTCAGTCTGTTCATATCTATCTATCTATCTATCTATCTATCTATCTATCTCTTTTTTTATGTGCCATGTCCCTTCAAGTCATTGACGATCATGGCTCCAAATTTTGTCTTTCTGTTATCGCTCATTAACCTTTGCCCCATCATCTGTTTATATCTATCTATCTATCTATCTCAGTCTGTTCATATCTATCTATCTATCTATCTATCTATCTATCTATCTCAGTCTGTTCATATCTATCTATCTATATATCTATCTATCTATCTATCTATCTATCTATCTATCTATGTATCTATCTATCTCTTTTTTTATGTGCCATGTCCCTTCAAGTCATTGACGATCATGGTTCCAAATTTTGTCTTTCTGTTATCGCTCATTAACCTTTGCCCCATCATCTGTTTATATCTATCTATCTATCTATCTATCTATCTATCTATCTATCTATCTATCTATCTATCTATCTCAGTCTGTTCATATCTATCTATCTATCTATCTATCTATCTATCTATCTATCTCTTTTTTATGTGCCATGTCCCTTCAAGTCATTGACGATCATGGCTCCAAATTTTGTCTTTCTGTTATCGCTCATTAACCTTTGCCCCATCAGCTGTTTATATCTATTTATCTATCTCAGTCTGTTCATATCTATCTATCTATCTATCTATCTATCTATCTCTTTTTTTATGTGCCATGTCCCTTCAAAGTCATTGACGATCATGGCTCCAAATTTTGTCTTTCTGTTATCGCTCATTAACCTTTGCCCCATCATCTGTTTATATCTATCTATCTATCTCAGTCTGTTCATATCTATCTATCTATCTATCTATCTATCTATCTATCTATCTCTTTTTTTATATGCCATGTCCCTTCAAGTCATTGACGATCATGGCTCCAAATTTTGTCTTTCTGTTATCGCGCATTAAACTTTGCCCCATCATCTGTTTATATCTATCTATCTATCTCAGTCTGTTCATATCTATCTATCTATCTATCTATCTATCTATCTATCTCTTTTTTTATGTGCCATGTCCCTTCAAGTCATTGACGATCATGGCTCCAAATTTTGTCTTTCTGTTATCGCTCATTAACCTTTGCCCCATCATCTGTTTATATCTATCTATCTATTCAGTCTGTTCATAACTATCTCTCTATCCATCTACCTATCCTATCTATCTATCTATCTATCTATCTATCTATCTATCTCAGTCTGTTCATATATATCTATCTATCTATCTATCTATCTATCTATCTATGTATCTATCTTTCTCTTTTTTTATGTGCCATGACCCTTCAAGTCATTGAAGATCATGGTTCCAAATTTTGTCTTTCTATTATCGCTCATTAACCTTTGCCCCATCATCTGTTTATATCTATCTATCTATCTATCTATCTCAGTCTGTTCATATCTATCTATCTATCTATCTATCTATCTATCTATCTATCTATCTCTTTTTTTATGTGCCATGTCCCTTCAAGTCATTGACGATCATGGCTCCAAATTTTGTCTTTCTGTTATCACTCATTAACCTTTGCCCCATCATCTGTTTATTTATATCTATCTATCTATCTATCTATCTATCTATCTATCTATCTATCTCATTCTGTTCATATCTATCTATCTATCTATCTATCTCTTTTTATGTACAGTGTCCCTTCAAGTCATTGACGATCATGGCTCCAAATTTTATCTTTCTGTTATCGCTCATTAACCTTTGCCCCATCATCTGTTTATAT